>JANAVB010003600.1:7912587-8167092 GCA_029216955.1 Iris pallida
GATAGGATAGTCCGATCAGAATCTTCACTATCGGCGTCAAAGTCAGGTAGAGAGCTACTCCTAAGACGAGGAGTGGGAAGATTCCTTTGACCGAAGATTTATCGGTTTCTTGATCTTGTATTATGGTAGACACCCTCATCGGAGTCACGGATTCGATCTAGATATTGTTGGCTAGCGTTGCGGGATGCATTACGTCTTGGACATTTTCCACCCCAGTACTGCGGGATGTCATGTCGCCGAAGCATATAGCAGTTCGTCTTTGTCTACCATGATCAGTTCAGGAGTACGAATATAATTCAAGCGATCAAAAATAGATCGTTTGGCTGATTGACAACACACTTGATTACTATCTCATGGTGATGATTACAGTGTTATTCCTGATATGGAGTTACAGGTGTGTAAGATGGTCCTGCAATCTTCCGCTTTTGTACAAGTATCTCGTAGAGATCAGTTACATTGACAGGAGATCAAAAAAAGAAGCACGTACATGTTCTCTGATTATGTTAGGAACATGGTTCCTGTTCTTGAGTTTCCGTGTCCCTTGTGTGTACAGAGAAGTGTTGAGTTCATTGGCATAAGTGGAAGGGTTCTTGATTTTAGAAGCTTTTACTGTGCGCAGTTTACTAGATGGCACAGATTGTGTCTGGTGCATCATATGACTTAATAAAGTTAGTTTTATTTTGTGCTAGTTAAGATAGATGCGCATGTCAGAGTTATGCGCCACTTGCTTGTCTGCCTGAAACACCATCAGTTTTCCCTGCTTGGATCTTGACATGTGCAGGGTAGGAAGATCCTGGCTTTGGCTTGATTGGCACTGGCCAGTTTGATGAGGAATGGACAAGATGCCCTGTTGTTCTGCGTATATTGTTTCAGTGCATTTGGCGTGGCGCAGATGGGCAGCAGGAAGTAAACTTTGAGTAGAGTCTATTTTCTTAGCATCGATTTGATTATCTCTGCCAAGAGAAGTACAATTTCTATTCAGAAGTGTTCTGGCATCGATTGGCACAGAGGCACAATCAGATGTATTTTCCACCAAGTCTATGACCGGGAAAAAAATAAGGAGAGGCCATAGAGCACTTCCCTTTATTTTACACAGAGGCAATGATTGGTAGAATCTCTACCAAGTTTGGAACTAAGAAGGAATGAGGAGTGGCCACATGGCGCTTTCTTTTTGTTCTGCACAGAGGCAATGATTGGCACGCTTTGGGAGAAATGAGAGATGGCCACATGGCGCTATCCCTTGATTGGTGCCGAGGCAGTGATTGGCGCTCTTTCCACCAAGTTCAGAACTGGTAAAACTATAGAGCATTTTCTCTTGCTTTGTGCAGGAGTTATGATTGGCGCATTTGAGGACTTTGGAGTCCAGATGGCACAAGTTTTCATGTCTTTAGAGATAGCAGTAGATGCACGCTTGGCACCCCTAGCGTTAATCATAGCTTCGTAGGCTGTTTGGTCGACTTTTACGACCAAAGACTTCTGCATCGTGCCGATCAACGCAACATCGCATTAAGTTGTCACTTTCTCACCAGAGAAGAAAGTCGTCCACAGCAGAGTCACCATTTTGTTTGCGAGAACAAAAGTTTTTCCAAGAAAACTAGTTTACAAACTAAAAAAGAAAAGTATAAAAGTACAATTTGATTTTGGAAAAGTATAATTATAGGAATCTGATCAGAAGACGATCACTTTATCATTTGGACGATGCGATGTCGAAGAAGAAAGCCTTTGGAGAGTGCTGCAGCAACTTAGTCAGGAGATTATTATCATTGGTGATCCTTGACAAGTGATTTGGAACTCTATTTATAGAGTTTTGAGATAATTGTCAGACAGTTACCCAGATTGGCGCATGCTTGCAATTGGTGCAACATTATCCATTTGCGCGAACGGTTGGTTTAACTGCTTGGGATACGTGGCATTCATCAAACTGCTTCTGGATGAAAATTGATTAAATGGTGCCGACTGATAAGTGGCACTTGGCGTAATTTACTGATTGGCGCCTTCTACTTCATATAGAATCTTTAGGAAGTAATTACCACATGCCAAATGATAAATAGCGCAAGGTAGTTGTCAGTCATTATGACAAAATTTGACACAATCTTCACGAGGGCCACGCGCTCGGGATTCGAAAGGATTTTTCTCGACTGACGTATTGTTAGTCATTATGACAAGCACCTGAGCTTCTCGAGGAAGCTTGCCACGTGGCAACCAGCGCCATTTGATGTATAGTGTTATCCGAGATCTAGCGCTATTTGATTAGTAACTCCTGGTGCTATTTATGAATAATGCGATGCATTCTTTTAGTAATTTTTAGCTTCTACAGGTATACCTAGTCTTATTCCTAGTCCTAGTCATTATCCTAAAATCAAATCAACTTAATTGTGAAAGAGCATCACATAATCCTAGTCGCAAGCTCGCAGTAGTACAACCAATAAGGTACTACCACGAGTTCGCATAATTTTGCAAAAACTGACCTACATGGGCCACCAAAAAAACTTGTCATGACCCACACCCACTTTTTGGGATACGAGTGCGTGTCCAAGTCCAGCCTAAGCCGCGGTATCGACGGTAGCACGCTATCAAGCCCGCAATAAACAAGTGCTCACAAAACACTCTTTATTTGTTCATTCATAAAATTAAATCAATTTACAAGATTCACAAGTTTTATATTTGAAGAAAATACAATATCTCACAAATATTGAAAAAGACTATCAACACATCTATCACTAGTCTTCTAGGGTTTTGACCTTTAAATACACTGGTATCTTCCCAAAGATCCAATACAAATAGTAGCCACGACTAATCTAAAAAATTGGTTTCTAGTCAGGAATAGAACGAGTACATTTTAACAGCAGTTCTAATAATTGACAAAGTCTATAAAATAGTAAATTATAAGAAATACATGACGAACAAATAAGCATAGAATAGTGGTATAAAATATCGAGTAAAAGCATATGAGCATGGTACTAAAAGTAAGTGAGAACAGTAATAAATAACTAAAACAAGAACCAGTAATGTATAGAAAGACTGTACCTAACTAGTGTTTTAAAATACCACATTTTAAAATACCACTTTCGACATATAAACAGCTAGGGTAAATATGGCACGCTGCACGTGAATTGTACGAGCGCTATTGTTCCAGACCTGAGGGAGTGGTTCCTGATTAGGGAGTATTCACAAGTCTACTAAAGTATTTTCCCGTATGACTAGTACTAATGGATCCACTATGTAAGACCAGCCAGATGAATATAAGTGATGTATGTAAAAGGGTCCTGATAAGCCAGTCTAATAGGAACAATGTACATAATAATGAATCCGTAAAAATACTACATCGTGTAACCATCGTGTTAAGAATCAAACAGAAAATTAATGTAAGACTATACTAAATACACGAATCATAGAAGTTATCAAGTATGAAAACTATCAAAAAATATACTCGTCTAGGGTCCTTTGCTGGTGAAACCGATAATACCATTGCATCTAGAATAGTCCATTTGGCTAGGGTCGATGTGAAGGAGTCCAAATTCGACAAGGAAGATAGGAATACGATTAGTTATGATCAAAATTTATAATCGAAGAATTTACGTAAATAAATATATGTCTATTTTTAGAAAATATTTATTGTACTTGGAAATAATATTTTTGTTAGTCAAAATATTTAGATAAGTAATGAAGATTCTAGGAAATCATTTTAGGGTAAATCTATAATTTTATAATTTAGGTCAAAAAGTCATATTTAAAATACATAAAATAATATAATAATAGGTTTTAGTCAAATACTTAAAATTGTATAAGATACTATGTAAATATTTTATATAATGATATCAATAACAATGCTAGTAATACTAATTATTGATAATCATCATATTAATATTAAAACCAATGGTGTTAACAAATAATATGTATAGATATACTAACTTAACTTAGTACAAAATATAGTTAAAATCTAGGTTTTAGGTGAAAAGTAAAATAATAACAAATATATTACTTACTATTAGCTTACCCATTATTACACTGTTTCCCCCCACCATTCTCGTTTTACTCAACATTAAGGCTACATTAAAATAATTAATAAAAATCTGTCAGCATTTAGAGCTGTTGTTCTTGATTTTTACGAGAACACTCAAAACAAAAAAAATAAAAATAAGGCTAAATTACAACTTAATACCCTCAACTATTCCACTTTTTTAAGTTGATACCCTCAACTTTGATAGGTATCAACTTAATACCTCAACTATCATTATACAACTTAATATCCTAACGGAGTCAACGGAGAAGTGGAAAAGACCAAAAAACCCACATCCCTTACTCTACTACTGTATGGTTATATGCGAATTAGGAATTCCCAAAAATCACTCAACCCAAAAATCACTCAACCTAATTTTAGAAATATGGAGATCACTCTCTCCCTCTTCTCTCATTTGATGTTCTCCCTCGTCCCCTCTCTATTCTTTGGCAGATATCGAAGTATTTGAAGGTATGTGTAAAAAAATTCGTTTCATATATGGTTCTGTATGTTTTTCATTAAAATGTATTCATTTTCCTTTTTGTTTTGGAATTTTTTGTCAATTTTCTTATTTATATCAGTATGTATTTTGATGGCTAGGATTTAAATTGTGTTTTTTCAGGAAATTGTTATTGCTAAATTTAAATTATGTTTTTTCGAAGACCTGAACATATTATTATTGCTAAATTTAAATTAGGTTTTCTCAGGAAAGTAAGGTGGATGAATTGACTTCGGAATCTGAACAATGGCTAGGATTTAACTGATAGCAAATTCCATTTTGGCTATGTATCAGTTATTTGGATATGTATCAGGATTTTGTGACAGCAATATATTTTTGTTGTGTATTTGTGAATATTTGAAACATATGCATTGGTTTTTGGCTATGTATCAGTGAATATTTTGGCATATTTGAAGATGAGTATCAGTGGGCATATTTGAAGCAAACTTGTATTTTGAGTTCCAGTGAAACAAATGTGAGCATTTATGAAACAAATGTGTTGGTTTTGGCATATTTGAAGCAAATCTGAGCATATTTGAAGCAAATATGTTGGTTTGGTTTTGGCATATTGGAAGCACATCTGATTATATTTGAAGCAAATGTGTTGGTTTTGGCATGTTTGAAGCAAAATTTTGGCATACTTGAAGCTAATCTGAGCATATTTGGTACAGACGGTACACCAACGGTGTATTACCTGTTGCCCAACTCATCCAGAAGTTTTTTCTGGGACATATTCGTGTTCCCACAGTACAGCGGTGGTATATTGCTTGTTTCCAAATTCTTCCAGTAGCTTTTCTTTAACATATTTCAGATCCCACAGTACACCGACGGTGTACTGCTTCTTCCCAAACTCATCCAACGTCTTCTCTTTAACATATTTCAGATCCCACAGTACACCGGGGTGTACTGCTTCTTCCCAAACTCATCCAGCAACTTCTCTGTGACATATATTATATCCCACAGTACACAGGCGGTATACTGCCACTTAACCGAGTGGTTACAATCATTCAAAGGAAACAAGACATATATGCAATCATTCACAGGAACAACTATCAGCAAAACATAATCTCTCTTATTACAATCATTTCTTAATTTGTAGTTAAACCCAGTCCACAACAAAACTAGTACAATAATTTACATCTATTCTTCCAAAAGATCAATAATCATCTCTACACAACCATTACTGTAAGAAACAAGAACAAAACCAATGTAAAAATTTAAAAAAAAACGTCATGACAATTCAAGGCTTGGAATTCTTCATTTCTTTCAAATTAATTTGGGCTTCCAAATGAATTATTTTCTCCTTCATCTCCATGTTGTCTCTTTGCAATCGGAGGATAAACTTTCGCACTTGAACTGGAAATTCCTCGTCTTTCCACTCAAAAAATTGCATCTTTTGAAAGATCTGTAGTTACCACATCCCCAAAATTGACGTCCAATATTTTGTGTCTTCACGCATGTTGTAAGATGCGTCTCACTTTGGCAAAAACAACTCCTCCATTCCCCTTTGATCTTCTTTGAGGAGTAAATGTTGTTGGACTGTCTCGAGATCTCTGACATAGCTAAGACAAAATTTGTTGGACTGTCTCGAGATCTCTGACATAGCTAAGACAAAATTTCAGAGTAGATGAGAGATTATGTAGAAAATAAATAGATTAGTAATAAATTCTTAAATAATAAACAGATGACAAAAAAAATTAGGAAATTTTTTCAAAGAGAATGGGCTAGGGCATCACCGATAAAATTATTTGGGGAAGAACTGAACGTGGAAGAGAAGGAGCTATTTTTTATAATAAGAAATCAGGGTTACTTTTGTCCACAAATATTGACATTTTTGAATTGGGACGGAAAAGCTAATGCCTGGGTCACGGAGGGTATATAGTAAACCATAGACAATAGTTGAGGGTATTAAGTTCACACCTATCAAAGTTGAGGGTATCAACTTAAAAAAGTGGAATAGTTGAGGGTATTAAGTTATAATTTAGGCTAAAAACAATGCAGAGATAAGAGACAAAGGGAGAGAGAATGAGTGATTGAGAGAATGAGAGAGGGACGAAGTAGAGAAGAAAGTAAAAGAGAGAGAAGAGAGGGTTTTGAGCTTACCGGGGTTCTCATCCGCGGGCGGAAGCTCAAGGCCGGACAGGTACACACGCGTGTCGGTCCAAGCGGAATATTGGTGCTGTTAGCCACGGAGGGTGGCGTTGGAGGGAGCACGGCGCTGGAAGATTTCAGATCCGGGTGTCGTAGTGCTGCCAAGGCGACAGTGATGGGGTCTGCTCCGGTCTGGGTGTGCCAGTTACGACGGGTGGCCGAGGCGAACGAGGCGCCGGCGGAGCGGACAAGCACGACGACTCGTACGGTAGAAGAGGTTAGGGTTTTGTCTTTCTTTTCTTCTTCTGGTGTTTTTGGTGGTGGTCGGGGTGGCCGTGGCGGTAGGTTTGTGTTTTTAATGGTGGTGGTGATCGAGGTTGGTATTGGCAAATGGTGGTAGGGACTCGGCCGAGGGTCGGAGATGGACGGTGGTCTCTATTGGCGAGGTTGAGGGTCAGCATGACCGAGGATGGAAGATGTGATGGCGATGAAAAGGAGGGTGCAGGAATAGTGGTGGTGAACGACGGAGTCGATGTGGTGACAGCGGCCGATGGGAGGGTGGCGGTGGTCGTGGTATTGTTGTTGGTGTTGGCGGCTTGGCTCCGTGCCGCGAGGCGTAGGGAGGAGGCCAGACAGGGACAGCAGGTGTTAGGTTTAGGTTAGAAACTTACTATTCAAGTCGGGTGTGTCCGACACGAAAGATTTTATGGGTCGTATTGTATCAGGTATGTCGGACACAAGAAGAGAAAATATAATTGTAGAAGAAAATAGTGGAAAAGATAGTAGACACGGACACGATGCATGACATAATGGTTGTGATTGATATGGTGTTTGGTGAACTTGCTTGAGTTGTGAGAAAAGTGGAAGAAGCTCTCCTTATATAGGAAATGAATCTCCTAGTTTGATAAGGAGTAAAATTCCGAATAGATTAAGCCTTCCCTTTAATTCAAATTAAATAAACCCTTAAATTCAATTCGATCTTATCAAAATGTTATAAATGATCGTACTTCATAATTTAAAGTATTACCCTATGTTATCAAATAATTTTAAATCATGTAAGTTCAAATCCAAATTAAATCAGGGATAAACATAATAGCTTTGAAATAATACTTAATGTTATTAAAACAATTTAAATCGCATATTTGATATCGTCAAGTAATTAATCTAAGATCTAAATAAATTCAGTGATTGCTATAATAACTTCAAAATACTATTCAATAATATCCAACAATTTAAACCATATAAATTCAAATAAATCAAATAATTAATTAGTACAATAAAATAATATTCGTTGCTATCAATAACGTAAAGTATATTTCTATAAATCCAAATTTCTATTTAAAATACTTCAATAAATCCTTTTTAAGAAAATATTTATTTGATAAAGCTAATGAATATACTCCTTATTAGAAATTTAGAAACCAAATAAAAGCCCTACCAGTAAAGCCCATTTAAAATTAATAACACATAAATTTATAAAAGCCAAATTATATATAATATATATATATATATATATATATATATATATATATATATATATATATATATATATATATAT
Source organism: Iris pallida (assembly GCA_029216955.1). Lineage (NCBI taxonomy): Eukaryota > Viridiplantae > Streptophyta > Magnoliopsida > Asparagales > Iridaceae > Iris > Iris pallida. Next base: position 7,920,736 of record JANAVB010003600.1, read on the forward strand.
ATATATATATATATATATATATATATATAGGTTTAGAAAATATTATTAAAATGACGTTAACCCATATTAGTAAAAGAATTAAATATAATCCTATAAAATCCCTTTGTGAGCTTAAGGCCCAAAATCATATACCTCAAATAATAATAATTATAATAATAATAATACTAATGATAAGAATAGTTAATAAAATATATACGAAATTAATATCGCTCTTTATTCTTTTAGAAAAGTCCAAACAAGTAAAATACTAAAATCCAATTAGTAATATAGGTTATTACCCCCAAAGGCCCAAAACCATAATTAAATCCTAATCCCATATAGACAAATATAATTTTATAATTTAGGTCAAAAAGTCATATTTAAAACACATAAAATAATATAATAATAGCTTTTTGACAAATACTTAAAATTATATAAAATACTATGTAAATATTTTATATAATGATATCAATAACAATGCTGGTAATACTAATTGTTGATAATCATCATAATAATATTAAAACCAATGGTGTTAATAAATACTATGTATACATATACTATCTTAACTTAGTACAAAATATACTTAAAATCCAGGTTTTAGGTGAAAAGTAAAATAATAAAAAAATTACTTATTGTTAGCTTTCCTTATTGTACTCCTCCTCCCCTCCCCCGAGTAAAACTTTGATACCGAAGGGGAGGGAGGAGGCCCATATGTCATACATAGGGGTATCAAAACTTTGATACCCCCTTCGGTATCAAAGTTTTCGTCCCCTCCCTCCTCCTCGGCCACGAGTAAAACTTTGATACCGAAGGGGTATCAAAACTTTGATACCTCCTATGTATGACAAGTGGGCCCCCCTCAATATTTATGTATATATATATGTTTACACATTTTACGAAGAGGGAGGGAGGCCACATGTCATACATAGAGGGTATCAAAACTTTGATACCCCCTTCGGTATCAAAGTTTTCTCCCCCGGCCACCCTTTTTATTTTACTCAACATTAAAATTATTAATAAAAATCTGTCAGCATTTACTGCTGTTCTTCTTGATTTTCACGAGAACACTCAAAACAAGAAAAAAAACAACGGAAATGCTTTCTTGCCCGCAGGCGGGCCAGCCCGCCCGCCTGCGTGGCACTCTCCCACTGCCCCCCTGTTAGCATGGGGCCCGCGCCATTGACTGGCCAATGGGAGAGGGCCACGTGGCGGGCGGGCTGGCCTGCCCGCGGGCCAAATAGCAGTCCCGAAAAAACAAAGAAGAGATAAGAGACAGAGGGAGAGAGAATGTGTGATTGAGAGAACGAGATAGGGACGAAGTAGAGAAGAAAGTGAAAGAGAGAGAGAAGAGAGGGTTTTGAGCTTACTGGGGTTCTCGTCCGCTGCCGGAGGCTCAAGGCCGGATGGGCGCACACGCGCGGCGGTCCAAGCGGGATATCGGCGCTGTTAGCTGCGGAGGGTGGCGCTGGAGGAAACCCGACGCTGGCAGATTTCAGATCCGGACCTGCCGAGGCGGTGGCAATGGGGTCTGCTTCGGTTTGCATGTGCTGGTCACGGCGATTAGCCGAGGGAAACGAGGCACCGACGGAGGGGACAGGCGTGGCGGCTCGTACGGTCGAAGAGGTTAGGGTTATGTCTTTCTTTTCTTCTTCTGGTGTTTGTGGTGGTGGTCGGGGTAGCCACAGCGGTGGGTTTATGTTTTTAATGGTGGTGGTGATTGGGGTTGGTGTTGGCAAATGGCGTTGGGGACTCAGCCGAGTGTCAAAAATGGACGGTGGTCTCTGTTGGCGAGGGTGAGGGTCGGCATAGCCAAGGATAGGAGGTGTGGTGAAGATGAAAAAGAGGGTGCGGGGATGGTGGTGGTGAACAACGGAGTCCGTGTAGTGACAACGGCCGATGGGAGGGTAGCGGTGGCCATGGTGTTGTTGTTGGTGTTGGCAGCTTGGCTGCGGGCCGCAACGCAGGGAGGAGGACGGACAGGGACAACAGTTGTTAGGGTTAGGTTAGGAACTTACTGTTCATGTCGGGTGTGTCCGATACGAAAGATTTTGTGGATCGTATTGTGTCCGGTATGTCGGACACAAGAAGAGAAAATGTAATTGTAGAAGAAAATAGTGGAAAGGATGGTGGACACGGACACGATGCACGACACAATGGTTGTGATGGATATGGTGTTTAGTGAACTTGCTTGAGTTGTGAGAAAAATGGAAGATGCTCTCCTTATATAGGAGGTGAATCATTTAGTTTGATAAGTAGTAAGATTCCGGGTAGATAAAGCCTTCCCTTTAATTCTAATTAAATAAACCCTTATATTAAAATTCGATCTTATCAAAATCCTATAAATGATCATACTTAATAATTTAAAGTATTACTCTATTTTATCAAATAATTTTAAATCATGTAAATTTAAATCCAAATTAAATAAGGGATAAACATAATGGCTTTGAAATAATACTTAATGTTATCAAAACTATTTAAATCGCATATTTGGTAACATTAAGTAATTAATTTAAAATCTAAATAAATTCAGTGATCACTATAATAACTTCAAAATAATATTCAATAATATCCAACAATTTAAACCATATAAATTCAAATAAATCAGATAATTAATTACTATAATAAAACAATATTCCTTGCCATCAATAAGATAAAGTATATTTCTATAAATCTAAAATTCTATTTAAAAATACTTCGATAAAAAAATTTAAGAAATATTTATTTTATAAAGCTAATGAATATAATCCTTATTAGCAATTTAGAAATCAAATAAAAGTCCTACCAACAAAGCCCATTTAAAATTAATAACCCATAAATTTATAAAAGCCAAGTAATATATATATATATATATATATATATATATATATATATATATATATATATATATATATATATATATAGGAAAATTTTACAATACATCCGCTGGAAATGGATGTATCGATACATCCGAAATCTGGACCGTTGGATTTTAATCCAACGGTTCAGGTTTAATTCAGATAAAATAATACAGGAGACATCATTTAATGCTGATTTAGACTTCTGACCTGTTGGTAACTTGCTTTAGCAGGTCATTCTTCACTTTAATTTTTTCAATGAACACCCTAAATTAACTCATATTTACTCTCTCAAAAGTCCATCCAATTTAATCTGAACCTTTTTTTTTTTTTTTGGTTACAGGCCATGGTAGTCGTGGTGGTGCTGGTGGTGGTGGAAAGAGAAACGGAGATGAAGAAGGAAATAAGAAACGGTTCGGATCGCGTCGAATGTCGTCGAGCACCCCTAGAACAACGAGGAGTACCAGCTGCGCCGAGAAGAATCGGTCCGCTTCGCGTCGGACGTCGTCGAGGCCTCCTCGAACAAGGAGAAGTACCAGCGGCGTCGCTCTAATTTTACTACCCATGCCATTGTCTGAAATTTTATTTTTCATTAGGAGTACCAGCTGCGCCGAGAAGAATCGGTCCGCTTCGCGTCGGACGTCGTCGAGGCCTCCTCGAACAAGGAGAAGTACCAGCGGCGCCGCTCTAATTTTACTGCCCATGCCATTGTCTGAAATTTTATTTTTCATTTAACAATTTAATATTTTGTTAATAAAGCTACATGTCATGGTGGTGGTGGTGAACTGAGGAAACCTGCTTCTGAGGTCGGGCGGATTATTTTTTAACTTTTCTAAAGATAATATTTTCGAGGAGAATATTTTTTTGGACAAAAAATGGCCATTCTCTTTGCTTTTAACACGGAGAATGGTACATTTAGGACGGAGAATGGTACATTTAGGACGGAGAATACGGCGAATGGCCATTCTCTTTGCTTTTAATATGGCGAATGGACGGTGAATACGGCGAATGGACGGAGAATGGCCATTCTCTTTGCTTTTAATATGGCGAATTGACGGTGAATACGGCCAATGGAAGGAGAATGGCCATTCTCTTTGCTTTTAATACGGTGAATGGACGGAGAATGGTACATTTAGGACGGAGAATGGACGGAGAATACGGCGAATGGCCATTCTCTTTGCTTTTAATACGGCGAATGGACGGTGAATACGGCGAATGGACGGAGAATGGCCATTCACTTTGTTTTTAACACGGAGAATGGCCATTCTCTTTGCTTTTAATACGGCGAATGGACGGAGAATGGTACACTTAGGACGGAGAATGGTACATTAAGGAAGCCGACAAAAGCTCGTTCTCTCAAATCTCTTCTTTGTGTAAATTAAAACCAAGGAGGACACAATCCCTAATTTTAGTTATTGCTTAGCAGAGTCTGCTTAGTTGTTGTAAAATTGTGGTGTTGCTTCTGTGGCACTTTCATCTTTAATCTCATGTTTTCTATGAATATGTGTTCTGTTTGATTTTGATTTAGTAATCTTTTCGTATTTAGTTTTTTTGTTTCATCTAACAATTTAATATTTTTGTTATAAATCTACAGGGCATGGTGGTGCTGGAAGGAGAAACGGAGATGAAGAAGAAAAGAAGAAGTTCCGGTTCGCGGTGGACTTCGTCGAGTTCCTCAATCAAGCGGAATTAAACCTCTTATAGAGTTCCTTAATTGGAGTTGATCACGATAACCTTTTGTAATTTTCAAACGGATAGTAGAATCTTCCTCGAGCCCTCCTCAATCAAACAGCTAGTAGAATCTTCCTCGAGCTCTCCTTAATCAAACGGCTAGTAGATTGTTTGCTAGTCTCAAAATTTATTTGTCTTTCCATCTTCCTCACTTTTTGTACTTCTCTCTTGCTATATATACAATAGTTTTCTTGTTTCATAGTACTATTATTCATTCTGAAATACATAGAATAGTTTTCTGAAATACAATAGTTTTCTTGTTCTCAAGATGTCTACTCGTGTGGGGGGAAATGTAGAAGACGTAGAAGATTGGATGCCAAATCCAAATGAAACCTTCATTCCGCGTTTGTTGCGCAAGATTGAACAACATCTGTCGACGATTTCAGCTGATGTTGCAAAGATAAAAATTGAACAAATAAAGTTATCTCGGCGTTTGGATAATATTGAAGAATCTCAAGCTTTGAAGGAGGCATCTTCATCTAGAGCATTTAATAATGTGAAGGTGGTTTCCGTTGAATCTTCTTCCGAAGAGGAGGACGTGGAGCTGCAGTCTCGTAGTAAAGCATTGGACCGATATCTCGCATTGGACGCTATAGAAGAAGAAGAAACTGACTTTAGCAGTCCTTCTAAAAGAATGCGTCGAAATTTACAGCCGGTCACACCATCCAAAAATTTAATAAGGGGTTCAACCTCGAAGCCTAGCAATTCTACTAGTGTTTCTTCGAGATATTACGACTATATTTTTGCAGATGATAGACCTGACGAGTAAGTAATATGAGTTTTGATTTAATTCCAACAGTTTTTTTCTCCTAATTTATTCGTTTCTTTTCTTAGAGAAATAATATCATCTTGCAACAAAACCTATATGTCTCGGTGGAAGATGAAGACCTTAGCTCCTTTAACTAAAATTACCAATGGGGTATGTATAAATAGTATATTTCTTCTTAGATGCCATCTATGTTTACTTCGATTCCATCGCTGACATTTTTAATAATTTATTCAGATTGTAGGTATTGTATCTGCTCTTCTCACCGTGGAGGAACGGAGAAGAACCTCCAATAAAGCTAATGTATGGTTTTTACCAATAAGGATGTCGGTGAGTGAGCATTTTATTCTTCAATGCATATGTATTAACAATTTTATCGTTTGTTTGTCCTTCGTAATGTATTAATTGATGTGTATGTAGAAAGCCACGTTACCTCCATCCGTCAAAAAGCCTTATGAATTATGGAAGAAGTTTAAATATTTTCAGGATTACATGGGATCTTTAAGCACTTGTAAAGAGGTATTAATGTATTTATGTTTAATTATTAATCCTAATTTTCTGAAAATTTACTAATTTGTTTTACCTAATTATCCTGATTCAGATATACATACCCATTCATTTGGGCGAACACTATACTCTTGCAAGAGTTGTGTTTAAAAATAGGACTGTTGAAATTTGGGACTCACTTGCATCTAAAGATGATCCGATTCAAAGCAGAACAGTTATAAAAGAAATAGTAAGCTCATATTTATCAATTTTTATAAATTGGGTACAAGAATACGCATTATACCAATACATATTATTTTCTGGTAATTGTAGCTTTCAAATTTGGATATCTTTCTCGAAGAAGAGATTTTGAAGCTGAGAGATGCTAGGTTCAGCTTTTCTACTTTTGCAATAAAACGTCCTTCTTATGTTCCCCGCCAAGGCAATTTAGTTGATTGTGGAATTTTTTTTAATTGCATTCATGAAAGACCGATGTAGCCTGGACTACCGTTCTATCGATGTAAGTATGAAAATATGTCGTCAAAAACTTCAACTTTTTAGAGCAATATTTTTTATGTTTGTTTGTTATATGTAGTTTGATGCGGAAAAGGAAAGACGCATAGTTGCTGAATGGATTACAACTTCAGAGCACAATGAAGAGCTAAAAAAGAAGTCCAATCTGGTTGAATATGGAAGACGATGATTTTTTTTCTTCTTCTTTTATATTTAATGTATGGAAAGCCCTAATGTATTATGTTCATTTGTTTTGTTGAGTTGTAATGACATTTTTGCCAAACGGCTTCAATTCTTTTTAATTAAGCAGAAAGGAGTATTTTGCCCTTCCATCGAATGACATTTTTGCCCTTCTAATTAATTCAAAACACCCCCGAACCCTTTTATTAAAAAAAGAAAAGGGAAAAAGAAAACCGTTTCGGAGCCTCCTCTTCTTCCATACTCCACTCTGTACTCAAACCTAGATTATTCTCCTCCAAAATCTTCAAACCTTCCTCCCCATTCGCAATATTCACACCATGTCGGCATCAGCGGCAGAATCATCACCGGCAGCATTACCAAATAGAGAAGATGCACCAGTTACAGAAAATCTAAAAGCGACAGACGGAGAACAACGAAAACCCTATTCTAAGAAAGTTGCAAAAAAGAAAAAGGAAAAAGTTGCTAAACAAAAAGAAGTGCAAGAAGAAGTGCAAACAGAAGGTATAACTTTGATTTTATGTTCGCAAATTCTGTATATATTTCAAGGAAAATGACATTCTCCGTCATAAAACGCATTTGAATGTTAAATTCTATTCGTCGTTTAATTTGGAACGGATAATGTCATTCTCCGTCTAACTTGAAACGGAGAATGTCGTTCCCAGTGTTAAAACCCATAAGAATAGCCATTCTCCGACCTAATTTTTGGTTTTTTTTTGTTTTGCAGAAAGAAAATCTGTCAGGAATAAGGATTCAAGACTTTTCCGTTCTACCTTCAAGCCAATGCTAAATCTTATGGAGGAGGTCAATCGAGATGCTGGCCGTTTACCTGAGCCAGTTATTGGTTCCTTGAAGAATACCGGTTTCTGGAATTTTGTTGAGATTTTCTACCAAAACAGAGTCCACGTCTCCGAAATGGCAAAGGTAACGGAAGGGCTTGAGAATTTAATTGCAAGTTACACAGAAGAAGAAGATGGCGTCGGGTGCTTTGAATTGAGCACCACTGTTAAAATCGCGCCAAGCGTCAAGGATATGGCAGTCATATTCGGTCTACCGCTGAATGAAGAAAGCGTTGATGATGTTTCTTACAGAAGATTGATAAAGGAAAAACAACAGCAGCCCACACCACTAGCATCATTAAGCCTGTGCAGAGATTATTTCACAAGATTGCTGGCTAATACTAAGGGCAAACACTCAGAAGTCACGAATAAGGAAGTGAGAGACAAGTTCTTTGAATTGTTACGACGGCTTCGTGGCGGAGATAACGCTGTTAATCCAGATGATTTAGCCAAGCTAATAATCTTCCACTTGTGCCAAACTGTATTCTTCACAAAGTCTGGCGGTTCAAATTTGCCGTACAGATTCTTGGCCTTGGTAGACAGTGTGGACGTGATCAACAGTATATGCTGGCCAAGGTTAATCCTGGCATATGTAATGGATAGCTTAAAGAGGAGTAGAAGCAAAACTGAACAGGGGGATTACTCAATGGCTTTCCACAAATTGGAAGGTTGCACAATATACTTCCTCTATTGGTTTACAGAACATAGTAAATTTGTGGAAAGGAAGTTCGCCCCAATTCCTGATTACCCAAGATTTTTCACATGGAATGGGTACGATATCTCAAACTTCCTCAAGGCCGAATATCACAACAAAATGAGATCGAAGATGATATTGGAAGATCTGGTTATACCTGTTGGGGAAGAAGAAGGGCACAAAGAAGAGGAGCCACCTATAGAAGAAGTTGAAAAAGAGGGAGAGGAAGAACACCAAGAAGCAGGTGGGGATAATTTTGATGAACAACGGATGACACCGCATCATGAAATGGGCGCTGTGATGGACGACTCAGCAAAGGAATTGGAGGATTTGAGAAGACATCATTCTGATATTCTTACGCAGAATGAAGAACTGAAAGAAAAGTTGAAAGAGATGGAGGCACAAGGAGCGCAGTTACGTGCAGCCAACTTTGAGAATGCCATACTCAAAGAAAAGCTGAAAGTGCTCCAGGCAGAAGAAGAGCAACAACGTGCAGTCAACGTTGTGATGGAGGGCTCTGTGCATGAACTGGAGGATTTGAGAAGACATCATTCTGATATTCTTGCGCAGAATGAAGAACTCAAAGAAAAGTTGAAAGAGCTCGAGGCACAAGAATCACAACAACGTACAGTCAATGTTCTGATGGAGGGCTCTGTGCATGAACTGGAGGATTTGAGAAAGCAGAATTCTGTTCTTAAATCAGATCTACATGCACAAGGTAAAATCTTTTCTATGTCAAATTTCTGATTTGTAATCTTCCAGGAGAATGACTATTCTCCGTGTACTATAACACGGAGAATAGTCATTCTCCGTGTTATTTGGAACGGATAATTGCTATTCCCTATCATGTCGATACTGGAAAGGTTATTCTCCGTGTAATTCCAAACGGAGAATTCTATTCTCCGTATTATATTATACGGAGAATGTCATTCTCCGTGTTAGGTTCACATCATATATTTCATTGTTGTTTGTTTTATTTCAGTGCGAACAACCAAACAACTCAGAGAAACAAATGAAAGGCTCGTTGAGGAGAAAAGGGAGCTTCAAAATAAAGTTGAATCATTTAAATTTGAAGCCAATGAAAAGGATTGCAAAATTAAAGATCTCGAAGCCATGGCTAAAGTACTTCAGAATGAGGAGTTACAAGCTGCTGCTGAACCTGCTGCTCCAAGAGAAGTCAGAAGAAAAGGAGGATCGGGGGGAAATAGGTTAATAAAAAGCAATACAGTTGGAGAGGCTAATAAAAAGCGGAAGGTTAATGATGCTACGAAATCCCGAGAAGACGCCAAAATGGCTAAATTAAAGAAGAACCACGTCGTACTAAGGGAATGCGATGAACTCTTACTTTGGAAACATGCGGATGAAGAGCTGAAGAAACAATACATCGACATCGTAATTCCCAGAAAGAATTCTCCAAAGTATGTATTCTGAACCCTTTTTTTATTTCGTTTTTTCTAGACTTTTTTCACAATTATGTAATGAGAATCTATCTTTATTAATTTAATCTAAACTAAATTTATGTGCAGTGATATGGTATACGAATTTTATCCGAAAAAGGGTGAAAATGAAGTTTCAGTCTAGCTGTCGGCAGTAGACATGCAAGACATACTCAACTATGACGACATGGAGGCTGGCATACTGGACATAATAATAAGGAAGCTGAAAGAAATTCAAGGCAGTAAAAGGTGTGCCCCGTCTAGTTCGAAGGAGGTGCCATTGATCCAGAAAAAAAAGCCGGCGCTCCAATCCCATAAGTGGTCTGCATTCATGACGGCCCACACATTGGTAAGAATTCAAACAGAAAAATCCATATTCATGTGTATACCGATGAAAAATGACAGAAAAAATTACTCATGATATTGTGTATTGTTTTTGGGAAACAACAGACCGTCATTCAACGTGTCAATGAAGAAACCGCAAAACCCGGCGCCTGTGAAGACATCCAAAAAGTAGAAGACTTCGTCATGGGTTTGGAGGACGACATAGAGTTGTTATTCATCCCACTTTTTAATGCAACCATCAAACACTATACTCTGCTCACATTCAACTTTATCTCCTACGACTGGACACACTACAACTCCTTGTTGCAAACCACGTACGATACGTGCAAGGTGGATGCAGAATTAATGAAGAAAACCTTAGAGCCTATCGTCAGGAGAAAAGTTGATATGATGAGGGAGAGATGCCCGGCGAAGAAGGAGTATGAGAGCAAAGTGCTGAATTGTTCTCTAAATTGCCCACAACAACGGGCACCCAACTGCCTCTTGTACACGGCGTATTATATGAATAGGTTGACGACTCCTCCCTTCGAAATACCGGGAGGAAATGACAATGAAAGTCACCAGAAGATTACAAAGATGAGGTTGTCGTGGGCTAAGGAGTTGCTTTCAAGCAAATATGTAAATCGATCCTAGCAATGACATTGTAAAACAATAATGTAATTATGATGTAATTGGGCAAGGAACTTCTGTCTTTGATAAGCTCTGCTTTTATAATATAATCATTTTTGAATTACATTTACATCGTCAAAACCACGAAAAGTTTGACTTTTATTTACATATGAAACAACTCGAACTCATGCGCCAAAAGGGCAGTGGGTTCCTTAGCCTCAGGAGTCTATCTCTTCGACATGTTCCTTGTTGAAGAAGGATGGCTTTGCATGGTGCTCTCCCTCAAAACAAAATTCCTTGAGGCAGTGGGTTCCTTTGCCTCAGTGAGTTCCTTTGCACGGAGGATGCACGATGAAGTGACTTGCCTCAAGGAGTCATGCTACGGTTCCTATGCTCTGACCATGCACGATCAATATCATCTACCACGCGGACACGAACTGAAAGACGACAGAGAACAACACTCCTTGACAGTTGAAGCTTTCAATTGGATTCCTTGAAGCAAAACACTTCATCGTGCATCGTCAGAGGAGTGTTGTTCTCAAGGAATTCAATTGAAAGCTTCAACTGTCAAGGAGTGTTGTTCTCTGTCGTCTTTCAGTTCGTGTCCGCGTCGTATTCATCGTGCATCGTCAGAGCATAGAAACCATTGCATGACTCCTTGAGGCAAGTCACTTCATCGTACATCCTCCGTGCAAAGGAACTCACTGAGGCAAAGGAACCCACTGCCCCAAGGAATTTTGTTTTGAGGCAGAGCACCGTGCAAAGCCATCCTTCTTCAACAAGGAACATGTAGAAGAGATAGACTCCTGAGGCAAAGGAACCCCCTGTCTCAAGGAATTTTGTTAACTTATGGCAGAGCACCGTGCAAAGCCATCCTTCTTCAACAAGGAACATGTAGAAGAGATAGACTCCTGGCTGGCGATTCGACAGAGCGTGGAACGATAATAAACTCCAAACTCATGCATATCTCAGTCTTCTGAAGGACTTCACCACCGTGCATCGTCGGACCAATGGAACACGTTGAAGAGATGAACTCCTGGCGGCAAAGGAACACCGTGCATAGTCCGAGCCAATCAACGTGCGGGCGCTTCGTCAGAGCGTGGAATGGCAATAAATCCAAACCCAGGCACATGTCAGTCTTCTGAAGGACTTCACCACCAAAGCTTCTTCGAACGAGGAGATCGACAACCAAGAGGAAAGAGTCTTGCCAAGGCGGGGGATCGGTAGAGTCCATCGCCACAAGAAAAGCTAAGTGAGATGAGAACAAACTCTCTCTACACTACTGGCATTTATAGGCATGGAACAACTCGGACTCATGCGCTAAAAAGGCAGCCACTTCGAATTCTGCCCCTGCTCAATTAAAGCTAAGTAAGACTGGAACAATTAATTTCCATCAATACCAATGCCATTAATACCAATGAATATACCCCTTCGAATTCTGCCAACTTTGATACCCCTTACTGTATCAAAGTTTTTTTCTTGATACAGTAGGGGGTATCAAAGTTTTGATACCCCCTATGTATGACATGTGGGCCCTTCCTGCTTTAAAAAATGTGTACAAATATATATATATACATAAATTTTAATAGGGCCCACAAAACTCTTTTCTAACAAAACTCTTTTCAAAGTTTTGATACCCCGATGTATGACATGTGGTCCCCTCTTGCTTTGTAAAACGTGTAAACATATATATATACACATTATTTTTTGAGATGGCCCACATGTCATACATAGATGCCTGTATCAAAGTTTTTTCCCTTTTAAATAGCACCCATAATTAACTTACAAAAAAAGTATAAATAAAACAAAATATTGTTATAGTCAAGATTTGAACCAATGACCTCTTGAATACAAGTCTAGCAGTGTAACCACGACACCACAATAGCATTCTCCGTGTTTTATTAAACGGAGAATAACATTCTCCGTTTTGAATTAAACGGAGAATAGCTTCACAGTGTTAAAAACAAATTAGAATGTTCATTCTTCGTTTTAAATTAAAACGGAGAATATCATTCTCCATTTTAAATTAAAACGGAGAATGACATTTGCCACATAAGAATGACATTGTAAAACAACAATGTAATTATGATGTAATTGGGCAAGGAACTTCTGTCTTTGATAAGCTCTGCTTTTATAATATAATCATTTTTGAATTACATTTACATTGTCAAAACCACGAAAAGTTTGACTTTTATTTACATATGAAACAACTCGAACTCATGCGCCAAAAGGGCAGTCATTTTTATAATAAGATCTCCCAAATTCTGCCATTTATTGGCAAATTTTAACAACTCGAGGAGTCATCCTACGGTTTGTATGCTCTGACGATGCACGATGAATACCATCTACCACGCAGACACGAACTGAAAGACGACAGAGAACAACACTCCTTGACAGTGGAAGCTTTCAATTGGACTCCTTAACATTCTCCGTTTTGAATTAAACGGAGAATAGCTTTCAAAGTGTTAAAAACAAATTAGAATGTTCATTCTCCGTGTCATTTGAAACGGAGAATGTTATTCTCCGTTTTGAACTGCACGGAGAACATATTTTCTCCATTTTTGATGTACTACGTTTTGAAATTGGAATTTAATGTTCTCCATTTTTATCTAATTGTCTTCTCAAACTTTTGCATTGGAGAACATATTTTTTTATCTAGTTGTCTCGTGTGAATGACATCTTGCCACATAATAAAGACATTATCTTAAGTCAACGACGTTTTATTTTATTCCATTTGCTCATTTTCACTATTTCGCTTTCGTACTTTACAATTACGATAATCGTGACCCGTTTTTTTACAAAATCTACATATTCTAGCCTTCGGGATAGATTGACTTTCTGTAGGCTGGCTTGATTTCCCTTGAGAAGGCCTTCCTTTTGTTGCTACCGGATTTGGCTCTTTTAAAGCTTCATGCACTCCTTGAACTGCATCAGCTACCATTTGTTCTTCTTCGCCAATATCGGACACCATTTCTTTCAACTCCATCAGAACAGACGACATCAACTCCGTTCCCCTCTCTTGAACTTTGCTTGATTTTTTACTAAAGTATGTAAACAGATTAACTTGTTCATTAATAGCACCATACCTTCTGCTCTCAATAATGTCTGGGTGGATGAATCTTCTTTCTGAGCCAGGTCCGGAGAGATAACTCTTTTTGCAATCCTTGAGCCAACGAGATTTTATCAAGTTCTTTGGAATATCTCCAATTTGTAATCTCTTCATTGCTGCAAAAATATGCCTACAAGGAATCCCCTTGGTCTCCATCCACATGCATTCACATGTTATGATGTTGTCGGCCGGAAGAAATATAACCTTACGGTTGACACTGTCTGGCGACAAATACTTTTGGTCAGTGTAAACTTCTGTCCCTCTTACGATGTGATAATGGAGAACAATATATGCATCAGAACGTGTGATTTCCTTCCTTACATCTATAAACACCTTTTTAGTGTAAACTGCGGCAAATTTACCTTCTATTATGGCCATGCTAGTTTGATTCACAACTGGTGTTGAGAATTTATCATTGACATGCTTACCCATATGGCCGTAACGTAAGGCCGCCAAACCGTGGTCACAATTTTGAAGGGCCTTCCAAAGTGGCAGCTTCTCATTCAAAAACCTTTTCAGAAAAGCGTTCATAGATTCACATCTATTTGTTGCTGTAGAACCGCCAAAATAATTACCACGTAGGAATGTGTCCGCCCATCGCTCCCTCGTTCTGTACAATGCAGTGGTCCACTCATTGTTTTCTAAATTATAATCTGTTAGCATCTGCTGCCAACGGTTTTCAAATTCTTCGACTGAATAGTACCTGTTTAGAAAACATGGACATTAACTAAAGTTGTGATATTGTAACAACAACATACTTCAAAGTAAAGTAGCAAGTGTGCTATGTACCTTTTAATCAGAAGACTCAGTTTATTGTGAAAACCCTCTCGGTGTACATTTTGGCAGCATTGTTAAGGATATGCCATGAGCACGTTCGATGAACTACGCTGGGCATTAAATCCTCAATTGCTTTATTCATGGATCTGCAACCATCCGTGAGAACTGTCAATGGTAATTTGCCATTCATACACTCTAGGAATTTTTGCAGAACCCAAGAATAAGTCTCCGCAGTCTCATTGTGGATCATTGCAAACCCAAACACACAAGTCATCGCATGATTGTTTGTACCCACTAGAACCACCAACGGCATTTGACTTCTATTTGTTTTATATGTAGAATCGAATGCTAGTGAATCTCCAAATAGTTCGTAATCGAATCGACAAGAACCGTCAGCCCAAAAGAGATGGGTCAATCTGGAATCTTCGTCTACCTTGTAGTCGTAGAAGAAATCTGGGTCACTATTCTCCTTTGATTGAAGAAATGTAAGTGTTGTCGAAGCATGAACATCGTCGAGTGCTCTACTATCTCGAGCTAGAACGTTGTATAAATCCTTTCTCGTCCATCCAACATTATCCCAGCCACCTTTCCTCTCGACAAGTAAATTCCATATCTCTCCAGTCCCCATCCCTGATTGCTTCATAAGCTTAATTTCTTCCAACTCTGCGGGTGTTATATTACGATGGGATCTCAAGAACGCTGATTCATAATTACTCGCCAGGCTATGGTTGTGAAGTACATAAAATTTTTTGACGGACCACATCTTTGTTTTATGGGTGTACCCAATACGAAAAATTGCTTTACAACCAGTTCTGCTTTCACTTCTTGGCTCACGAACCCTGTTTGGAGCTTCCTTGTATTTCTTGTGTCTGAATCCCGCATTCGAGCAACACCAACTACGGATCGTCACCATACCAGATTTGTTTTTCTTTACCTCGTTCTTTCTAATACTGAAACCATATGCTTTTGAATAAATTCGGTAGAATGTCCCTGCTTCTTCAATAGAGTTGAACTGTAGGCCAACAACATCTTCTTCTAAGAGCATAGTTAGATCTTTATTAATGTTGGCAGATTATAATATTTTTTTCATTGTCGCTGCATCGAAATCCAATGGAGCTTCATCGGCGTCCCTAAGAACAGAATAAAACAAAATAAACATGAGAAATATATGTAAAACTATAACGCATTTCTTAAATCCATTAGAAAGGGTGATGCGAAATAACATTTCGTTGTTTGAGTTGATGTCTTCATCTTGTTCTTTACTGTCTCCTAAGCTAACATCTTCCAAACTTTGCTCATCTTGCGGCAAATCATCTGACAGTCCTCTTGAATGGAGGATTTCTTCATCGACTAAATCTTCCCCACGACGATCACTTTCTCCATGTGACGTCGACATTGAAGAAAATAGTGTGTGTTAGAAACCAGCAGAAAAAACGAAGGACAAGAAACAATAGAAGAAGAAAGAGTAATGATATTATCGTACCTCCATATTGACCCTCTATATATAGCCCTCCCATCTGATGTGGCATGTTAAATAAATGAGCTTCTTAGCATTTTCCTAAATTAATAGTGTGTCATCTGACATGACTGATGACATGGCAAATTTTAATCCAAAAAGTTAACAACCCAATTTTCTCCATAATAATTTAACGTTAATATCAAAGTTATTTTAGTGTTAATATTAATGTTAAGGTTAATGTTAATATTAATATTATTGTTAATGTTAACGATAATATTAATATTAATGTTAATATTAATCTGGAATATTAACTTTAATGTTAATTTTTATTTTTAGTTTTATTTACAAAAAAATTTGCCACGTCAGCTGCCAGATCAACATGTCACGTCAGCTGCCACGTAAGGATGGACAGTTTGAAAGTGCAATTTGGAGGTACAAAAAACATTATGCAGGAAGAAACAACTTCCAGCAAGGCAACAACACAACCTTTTCGTCTTCATTGTAACTCCGCCACGTGGCCCTCTTTTGATGGCTCATGAAAAATCTTGAGTGATTCTAGGAGCAAGCATAATTTTAAGGAAACAACTTCCAACAAAACTTTCTCGTCTTCTGGGTACGTGCCTTATTAAAATGTGTAGCTAATAACGCATGAGGAAGCATGCAACAGCAATCTCCACGTGGCCCTCTTTTGTAGGATAACACATGCATCAGCATTTAATGCTACGAAACCCTATTGTCTTGTTATGTATTGTGTATCCTATGTGGCATGAGACAGAGCCGCAGAAGACAATAACTTGCATAGGCGGCTATATTCAAAAATGACAAGAAGTTTAAAAAGTCATCTCCAATGCAAAAAAAGTATTGAGAAGACAATATAAAGTAATTTTTTACGACTTCCAAGACAACCTTTGCTCTTCTAATGATATGGTATCAGTGTTTATTATTAAATTGTGCAGAATAACGCATGCAGAGCATTTAATGCTACGGGACCTGTTGCGTTAAGGAACACAACATGTGAGAAAGAACCCGAGAGAGATAGAGAGAGAGAAAGAGAGTGTGGGAGATGGGATAAAGAGGAAGGATCGAGCTCGACTAGATTTTAAACTTAAAATTCAATTTTTGGTTATCATTACTAATAACTAGTAGGCACGTACTAGTTTAGACGAACACTAACCGAGCCCCGAGCAACGTGACATCAGCTAGCTAGGTTTCTAATACCGTGGCATTCATGTTAATTTAAACATTTACAATATTATTGAAACTAATATGACTACTAAAATTAAAAATAGTTTTGGATTTAACATTTACTTCAAACTAGTTAAAGTTAAAATTGCATTCTTTTTTATTTAAAATGTAATTGGAACTACAATTAATACTAACATTCGCTTGTCCCATAGTTTAAGTCGTATTTCCCTCGATGCTAGGCTTGACGTAGCCCTTGCTTGTCAAGTCGTTGCACGAACACATTAGAAAAGAGTTTTGTTGGGCTATCGAAGTATAGCAAGCAGCGTCCCGTGTCACGTGCATTTGTTAAGCAGTGAAAGGGTGTGAAGGCCACTGGCAATGTCAAGACATCACGGACTATAGCTGGGTTAGACGACGACCCTTTTGCTGCGGGCCGAATCAGTCCCTTGGCCTAGGAATGGATTGGTTGAAGGACGGGTTGCGACCGTCAAGTGTTGTGATAAGCTATGATATCAGTAGGTTTGGGATCCTTCGGATATTGGTCTAGCAACCTGTATCGAAGCGATCATAGTCTTACACATAAGGATGCCAAAGATGCATTACGGTGCGAACCGTCCATGGTCATTGCGTGATGACAGGCCAGGGTCATTGCTGCGACAGACCATGGAGAACTTGCATCAGGTAGCTATGGCAGCAGTGGAGAGAGGTGCACCGGCTAAAGTTCAGGGAGCACCATGACTCCCTAGCAGATCACATATCGCTCTAATAATTCAAATCACATTTTACATTTATTGGTCCAAGGGTTGTAACTCGGCTTCAAATGGTTTCCAAGTCGCCTATATCTTTGTCTTGTATTTCATTATAATGTCTCTTATAGTATTTGTCAATTCATATGGAACTTCTGTTGGTGTTTGTACTTGCTCATTTTTCTGACAGGATACCGTTGACCACGTACTCGTGCCCCTAATCACGGTGCGGGTCGTGACAGAAACACCGTGACCTTCATATAGATAGGGCCGGTGGGCTGAGATTAGCGCTGGGTGCAGGCGCAGGGCCTGCCACCCTTATGCATATGTTTAAGTTTACGGTTGGTTGGTTGAGTGAAATGATATGATTTCATATGTAAAGTTCTAACCTTGCAGGCTAGGCGAAATGGGACATAGATGAGCACGATCACAATGTTTATGTTAAGATTATGTCTAACTGTATCTACCGCAGGAACACGGTGGTGGACAAGTTCAGGATAGGTTCGGCTCGAGGCTGGACGTAACCACGTAACCACGTACTCGTGCCCCTAATCAGGGTGCGGGTCGTGACAGAAACACCGTGACCTTCATATAGATAGGGCGTAACCACGTACTCGTGCCCCTAATCAGGGTGGACGTAACCACGTACTCGTGCCCCTAATCAGGGTGTGGGTTGTGACAGAAACACCGTGACCTTCATATAGATAGGGCCGGTGGGCTGAGATTAGCGCTGGGTGCAGGCGCAGGGCCTGCCACCCTTATGCATATGTTTAAGTTTACGGTTGGTTGGTTGAGTGAAATGATATGATTTCTTATGTAAAGTTCTAACCTTGCAGGCTAGGCGAAATGGGACATAGATGAGCAAGATCACAATGTTTATGTTAAGATTATGTCTAACTGTATCTGCCGCAGGGACACGGTGGTGGACAAGTTCAGGATAGGTTCGGCTCGAGGCTGGACGTAACCACGTACTCGTGCCCCTAATCAGGGTGCGGGTCGTGACATAAACACCGTGACCTTCATATAGATAGGGCGTAACCACGTACTCGTGCCCCTAATCAGGGTGGACGTAACCACGTACTCGTGCCCCTAATCAGGGTGCAGGTTATGACAGAAACATCGTGACCTTCATATAGATAGGGCCGGTGGGCTGAGATTAGCGCTGGGTGCAGGCGCAGGGCCTGCCACCCTTATGCATATGTTTAAGTTTACGGTTGGTTGGTTGAGTGAAATGATATGATTTCTTATGTAAAGTTCTAACCTTGCAGGCTAGGCGAAATGGGACATAGATGAGCACGATCACAATGTTTATGTTAAGATTATGTCTAACTGTATCTGCCGCAGGGACACGGTGGTGGACAAGTTCAGGATAGGTTCGGCTCGAGGCTGGACGTAACCACGTAACCACGTACTCGTGCCCCTAATCAGGGTGCGGGTCGTGACAGAAACACCGTGACCTTCATATAGATAGGGCGTAACCACGTACTCATGCCCCTAATCAGGGTGGACGTAACCATGTACTCGTGCCCCTAATCAGGGTGCGGGTTGTGACAGAATCATCGTGACCTTCATATAGATAGGGCCGGTGGGCTGAGATTAGCGCTGGGTGCAGGCGCAGGGCCTGCCACCCTTATGCATATGTTTAAGTTTACGGTTGGTTGGTTGAGTGAAATGATATGATTTCTTATGTAAAGTTCTAACCTTGCAGGCTAGGCGAAATGGGACATAGATGAGCACGATCATAATGTTTATGTTAACATTATGTCTAACTGTATCTGCCGCAGGGACACGGTGGTGGACAAGTTCAGGATAGGTTCGGCTCGAGGCGGGGCTCGGCTTGGACTTCCAGATGCATGGAGTCCTTAGCGTTCAAGAGGAGCTACCACATTGGCGTTCGGACTTGCGAGATGTTCAGCCGAAGACTACTTGTTGGCTATAAAGAGGCATAATGTATGGAACAATGTACTCCTTTGTGAGCTAGAGAGATCATGAGCGTTGTAGCCAATTGGCATGATGAGTTGGGCTATTCAGTGCATTAATATTAAATCTACATTGGCTTTTCTGTTAATTTAAAATTTACAATATAATTAAAACTAATATTACAAAAATGCTATTTGCTCCCAAAAAATTTGGGTGATACCATCTTCCATTATGTGGCATATGACATGGTTGCTAACATGACAGCTGACGTGGCAAAATTTAACAATAAAATTAATATTAAAATGAACATTAATAGTAAATAAATAATTTAATATTAAATTAACATTGATTAATATTAACATTAATATTAACATTAACATTAGCATTAGCATTAACATTAATATTAATATTGACATTAACATTAACATTAAAAAAATTTGGGTAATTAATTTTTGGGGTTAAAATTTGCCATGTCAGCTGTTATGTCATCTGCCATGTCAGATGCCACATAATGGGAGATGGCATCACCCAAATATGTTGGGAGCCCAAACGACTAATTGCTAATATTAATACAGTGGCATTACCGTTATTTTCTAATAGATTCGTGACTTGTTCGGACACACCCGTCCACGAGCGGGTTACATACACCCGCGTAAACGAGGGTTAAATAGCCTTTTCCAAAGAAGAGAACCCATCCGACTAGAGAGAAACAAAGGAAAGAAGAAGAAGAACAGTCGCAATGGAGAGGAGCAAGATCAACTGCAGCGGATGGGCCGTCATCCCTACCGAGATTCTCTCGATGATACTGGTACTGTCGGGGATGCCGGCGGACGAGGTAATGTGCAACGTGGCCCCAGTTTGCCGTTCGTGGTGGAAGGCGCTCAACGGTCCCTTAGACTATTGGTCCAACGTCGACTTGGTACAGTGGTGCCGGAGGACCCAGAAAACCGCTGAGATTAGTTTGACCGTAATGAAGCTCGTGGCTCGCAGTGAGGGACATCTAGGGTCCCTCTCCGCGTACAAGCTCGACGAAGCAGCCTTCTCTTTTGCATGTTTAAGGCCAGTGCAAAATTTTATTTGGTCTTATTCTAATACTTTATTTTTTCTATTACAAAATTTTACGTATACTTTTGTTAATTTCTATTGATGTTTTCCCATTTTTATAATACAGTGGAAAATTTCTAAGGGTTCTGCACATTCCGAAGTACGACGTGAGTGATGAAACTTTCGTGAGACACTTGGAGTTTCTCTCTGTGCTGGAAGAACTCGACATTAGCTACTGCCTCTACATCACGTCGACTAGAATAATTTCTGCCGAAAATTATTGCCGCCGTCTGGTCAAGCTGAGTAGGAACATGCCCCCTCCGGATTTCATGCTCAGGAACATGTTCGTGCTGGACACGAAAAACGAGGCGGAGGGAAAGGCTGTGGCTAATTCGATGCCGCGTCTCGAGCACCTACTTATGGGATTCGGCATGTTCAATGGAGACACGCTGTGATCTATCATATGCAACTGCAAGGGTCTTCGCCTGCTCGACATACGTGGGTGCTTCAACGTGATCTTCGACGACGAACTTTGGAAAATTTGTTATTTAATTCAGACGTTTAAAAAACCCTTTGATAATGTAATCCCAGTACAAGGAGAACCTGTGTACGAGTGGTATAATGAATTAGATACGATCTATCATTACTGGGGTTCATGGTGAAAACACTAGCATGCATGCATGCATTTCTTTATACAAGATATTTTTTATGAGTTCGATTCTCCATTTTGAGCAAGTTTTAATTTTGTCAATACTAATTTTTAACATGATTATTTTTTTTATAAATAAAATGGACTGTGATATAATGACGCCGAAGACGGCTCACTTCTGAGATTTCGACATTTCCCAACACAGATTTTACCATTAATACAACATCTCAGTGTAATCATATCCAAGAGATTTCGCCATTTCCCAACACAGATTTTACCTTATTCAAAATGAATTCTCCGTCCTATATGGACCATTCTCCGTCCTACATGTATCATTCTCCGTCCAACTTTCCGTATTCTCCGTCCTAATGTACCATTCGTCGTCCTAAATGTACAATTCTCCGTCCTAAATGTACCATTCTCCGTGTTAGAGGAACGGAGAATGGCCATTAACAGCCAAACAGCCAAACTAATTCATAGCCTTCAAAACCAATTTATATAGATTCAAAACAAAACTAAACAGCCAAACTATTTAAAATTCACAACCCTACACAACAGTCCTAAATGTACCATTCTCCGTCCTATATGGACCATTCTCCGTCCGACATCTATCATTCTCCGTCCTACATCTATCATTCTCCGTCCTAATGTATCATTCGCCGTCCTAAATGTACAATTCTTCGTGTTAGAGGAACGAAGAATGACCATTAACAACCAAACAGCCAAACTAATTCATCTTCACGAGCCTTCAAAACTAATTTATATAGATTCAAAACAAAACTAAACAGCCAAACTATTTAAAATTCACAACCCTACAGAACATTCCTAAACGTACCATTCTCCGTCCTAAATGTACCATTCGACGTCCTAAATGTACCATTCGACGTCCTAAATGTACAATTCTCCATCCTACATCCGTCCTAGATGTACCATTCTCCGTGTTAGAGGAACGGAGAATGGCCATTAACAGTCCCAAAAATTGTTCCATACTAAGTTAAAAGCATATAATAGCACCCAAAAAATGTTAACAATAGAAAAATTCTACAGAACCCAAACACCAGACTCGAACCTAGGCCTTCCATGTAAAAGCCAAACAGCACAACCAACTAAGCCTGGAATAAGACATCAATAATGTCTCTTATAGTCTACTACCAAATGCTTGCTTACAACACTCTTACAACCTTCACCCATTGATGACATGGCCCACATGTCAGCAATGGATGAAGGTTGTAAGAGTGTTGTAAGCATTTGGTTGTAACTTTAACATTATATCCCAACTTCCAATAAGGAATAGGAAGAGTCGGTTAGGAACGTGTATATATATACATAGGGGTTTCCATTCATCTGAGTAGGTTGCACATTTAACATGGCTCCAAAAAGATCATCTGGTTGGGAACCATTGCCAGAGCCTTCTTCCAGTCGTCGTCGAGTCCCTTCACATGGAGCACCCTCTGCGCCGCCTCCGGCCCATGACTGGCGGGCAGCGGCTGCGAACTTTCTGACCGCCTGCGGGTTGTCACTGGAGGTCATCGCTCGACCTCTTCATCCGGCGCCAAACTTTGACCTGTTGCCGATCACTCCGGAGGAACGGGATTCTCTGGAGAAGAGGGAAGCGTTTCGCCGCCTGTGCCATAGGGCGGGTGTGCGCACCCTGCAGGACTTTGCGGAGATCCTCCGGGAGGCCAGTGAGGGCTAGACCCTTTTTTTTTTCCGTGTTTTACAGTTTTTTGTCCTCCTCTTGTATACTTCTCTGGAGAATGTTCCGGCGACGAAGTTGGGATTTAATGAAATATAACATTTTGTTAACTCAATTTGGTTTCGGCTACAATCAAACTTTTACAACCTTCTTACAACTTACACCCATTTGCTAACTATCGCATTGCTCTTTATAATTAACAAATCTTTTTACGTCAAATCAATATATCAGCGACGATATTCCCATCAATGACTTGTTACGTCATAGAATTGATTATGCTGCCAGCGTCAATCTTGCCGTCAAATCCATCTTAAATATGATTACAAAGTAAAATAGAGGACAACATTGAGTGTTTCAATTTTACTCTTTTCAAGTACATAGTCTTCTTATTTTCAAAAATTTAATCAAATATTCGTAAAATGGAAATATTGAGTCTTAAACTTCACATTCTTAAATATGTTGTCAAATTTTTTTAAATAAATATGTTTCCACCACGTTTTTTCTGCCAAATTTTTCAATAATTTATACGGAACACGTGGATATATACTAGTAATAATAGTAATAAATTTAATTTTGGAAAAGAATTTTTTAAAATTAAGGTCTCAAAATCCCAAAGGTTTATGTAGTGATTTCACATGGATATATACTAGTAATAATAGTAATAAATTTAATTTTGGAAAGTAGTTTTTTAAATTTAATAGTAATAAATTCGACCGTCTTATACTAGTAATAATAGTAATAAATTTAATTTAAGACTCAAAACTATTCTAATTTTTTCCACTTCCCAAGGTCATATAAGACGGTCGAACTTTCCCTCTTCTTCTCTCAAACCCTCTTCCTTCTCCCAAACCCTCTCCCAAACCCTCTTCTAATCAAAATGCTGCCGAAGAAACAACGACCGTCGTCGAAGGGAAAGGATCCACGAAGGGATGCGATACAGGCCCGAAGGGCAGAACTTGCAAGGGCGGCGAAAACTAAGATTATGGTCGCTAGGGCAGAGGCCGAAAGGGCAGCGGCGGAAGCAGCGACGGCGGCAGCGACGATGAAAGCGGAGGCGGCAGCCAAGCCACGTGCAAAAAAGGCTAAAAACACTCATTGCTCGACAAAGACCAGAAAATCTATCTTCGATACAGAGTCGTCGGAAGACTCAACTTATGAAGATCGAAGGCGTACTCAAGCGAAGGCTAAGGTGGCAACGGATACAGAGTCATCAGCGTACTCTGTGGATTTTGAATCCTCATCAGAAGAGGAAAATGAAGAGGAAGAGCAATCATCAGATAAGTCCCAGGCTGGAGAGGAGGTAAAAAAATTTAAAGACTCTAAAACTAAGAAGATATACATTAAATATTTCAAGAAAAAGGCTGTTATGCCTGAAAGATCAATTAAGATGGATGATGTCGAAGACGAAGCTTTCCTGGATATATTGAAATTCTATCAATTGGAGAAACTGAACAAATCCTGTCTTGAGAAAATCTCCCAAATAATAGTAAGAGAATTTTACTCAAATCTTCCGGCTGAAATTAAAGAAAAAGAAGAGGATCAACCACTGGTGTTTCTGAGAGGAAAACTGATTAGGGTAAATGCTGCTGTCATCAACGAATTTTATGGATTTGATCCAGTTCCTGAGTTTGATATGAAAGATATTGATAATGTTTTCATGACGGATACAATTCATGAGATTACAGGTGTTTCAATGGGTGCCAAGACCCCTCAAAATGTATACAAAGATCAATTAAAAACTTTGTATAAATTGTTGCATGCCTACGTATCTTAAACACTCAACCCTACTGGACATGAGTTTTCCATCCATCCCGAGAGAGTAAAATTTCTTTATTATATGTGGAAGAAAAAAAGGATGGATATAGGTTCCTACATGTTCAGTAGAATGATGCATCTCGTGGGAAAACCAACTGCAAGGACAGCTCTCCCTTTCGGAGGATTTGTATGCTCAATGGCTAATAAACATTCTGTCCCAAGCTTAGCAGGGGATGTTTATATCAAAACAAAGGCCCCATGAGAAAACTAACCTTCACTCGAATGTTTGGAAAACGGGCAGCAGCTGCAAGCAAACCATCAACATCTGGAAAACCATCAACTTATGGAATCAAAAATACTAAGGACAGGGTTGTTGATCTATACAATTTTGTTGCTGCAAACTTTGAGAATGTCTTCAAAGAGATGAAGACTATATTCGACAACCAGAAATTGATTCTGGATAAGATTAACCAGATAGAGGTTGAATTTGCTGACCAAGAATAAGATTTTCCTTCCCTCGTGTAGAAGGTAAATGGGGCTAGCCCAAAATCTTATGTAAAAATATAGACTGTGCACATTGACACTTTAATGCAAGCCATCACTTTGATACTTCTATTTATGTTTCTGGATGTCATTTCTACCTATAAAGTGAGTCAATACTGACTATAATTTTTCTTCATCCGTCCCTCAAGGTGTAAGTGAAGGATATTTTGAGAAAGAAGTAGGAAAAAAAAAGAAACAAGAAGAAGAAGATGGAGACGTCTATGAAGATTCATCTTTTGAGTTTTGAATGTCTCTTATTTCAATGTGGAAGTAATATTTGACTTGTAATATTGTTCTGAATATTTGTTGGTCATGGCGGACAAACTAAATTTTGTGTTTGAAATATTGTAAGACTAAACTTTTCACTTGTACTCAGTGCATAGTTCGTAATTTGTTTTGAAAATGTAATATGGTCTTGAATTTAGAGTAGATCTGATATTTATTTGGATTATTGTATTGTGAATTATGCAGGTTCTATGTTGAATTACTAACGTGGATTGGACAGATTACTGTAACGTGAATTATGCAGTTTATTGGACTTGGAATGAAGTATACTTAATTTGATTATGATTTTTTGGTTGAAGCGTTTATTTGGTTGGCAGTTGGCCTTAATAGATGATATTGATATTTTGGTGTATTCCTTTGATTTGCAGATGCCCATCACAGATTTCGTGAGTCCTGGGTGCATTGCTAGGGTTTACAGGTGGCCTCATTACGGATGCATTCCTGGGATCACTGAAACTTTATTTGATTGTAATGTGTTTTGCTTTCTGTAAAAAATCATTACATCGATGCCATCAGTATGAATTCGATGCCAGTGCATGTTCATCCCTTGTTATTGCTGAAGCAAAATTGTAATCATGCATGTTCATCTCTTGTTATTGCGGAAACATAATTGTAATCTTGCATGTTCATCCTTTGTTATTGCCATCAGTACATCGATGCCATCAGTATGAAGTCGATGCCAGTGTAAGGCATAATGTAATGTAAGAAAAATTCTCTTTGATAGTAGGTTAATTATATTCAAACATTCGCAAGAAATTTTGTTCAGCCATACAGTGGAAGCTTGATAAAATGATATTCGGATTATCTTGAAAATGATTTAATATAAAATGAATGTACTATGGTAAATGATATTAAAAATACTGTAAATATTTGGTGAAAAAAATATGAGATACTTGAACATTTCCAGTCCTAAATGTACCATACTTTGTTAAAAGCACAGAGAGTGTCCGTTCTCCGTTTTCAAAGAACGGAGAATGGCCATTCTCCATGTTAAAATAACGGAGAATGGCCATTCTCCTTGAGCATGGCCATTCTCCGTGTTAAAAACAAAGAGAACAGCCATTCTCCGTCCATTCGCCGTGTAGAAAGCAAAGAGAATGGCCATTCTCCGTCCATTCGCCGTGTTAAAAGCAAAGAGAATGGCCATTCTCCGTCCATTCGCCGTGTTAAAAGCAAAGAGAATGGCCATTCTCCGTGTTAAAAGCAAAGAGAATGGCCGTTCACCGTCCAAATAAAATATTCTCTTCGAAAATATTATCATTAGAAAAGTAAAAAAAATTCGTCCGATCAATACAGATTTTTTTTAAAAATATGTGACAAGATGATCCGCCCGACCTCAGAAGCAGGTTTTCCTCAGTTCACAACCACCACCGTGACATGTAGCTTTATTAACAAAATATTAAATTATTAGATGAAAAATAAGATTTCTGACAATGGCATGGACAGTAAAATTAGAGCGGCACCGCTAATACTTCTTGTTCGAGGAGGTTTCGACTATGTCCGACGGGAAGCGAACCGATTCTTCACGGCGCAGCTGGTACTCCTCGTTGTTCTAGGAGGGCTCGACGACGTTCGACGCGATCCGGACCGATTCTTATTTCCATCTTCATCTCTGTTTCTCTTTCCACCACAACCACCAACACCACCACCACGACGGCCTGTAACCAAAAAAAATATAATATAAAATATTAAATTGGATGGACTTTTGAGAGAGTAAATATGAATTAATTTAGGGTATTCATTGAAAAAATTAAAGTGAAGAATGACCTGCTAAAGCAAGTTACCAACAGGTCAAAATTCTAAATCAGCATGAAATGATGTTTCTACACTATTATTCAATCCGAACCATTGGATCAACATCCAACGGTCCAGATTTCGGATGTATCGATACATCCATTTCCAGCGGATGTATTATAGAACGACCCATATATATATATATATATATATATATATATATATAGTTTTAGAAAATAGTATTAAAATGACTTTAACCCATTTTAGTAAACGGTTTAAATATAATCCTATAAAATCCTTTTGCGAGCTTAAGGCCCAAAACCATATACCTCAAATAATAATAATTATGATAATAATACTACTAATGATAAGAATAGTTAATAAAATATATACGAAATTAATCTCTCTATTTATTCTTTCAGAAATGTCCAAACAAGTAAAATACTAAAAAATCCAATTAGTAATATAACTTATTACCCCCAAAGGCCCAAAACCATAATTAAATCCAAATCCCATATAGATCCATTAATAAACTTAATACCATTTAAACAAATTAGGCCCAAGGAATGACCCATAAATGGGACCCAAGCCCAATAAACTGACTCGGACCCGACCACAATAGAATAAAATAAAATAAAATAATTTAAAATTTTGGGAAGAGGAGTTACACCATATCTCAGTCAATAGTGGACATAAGGAATAATATAGCTCTACCAATGACTTAATGTCAAGGAAGTCAAGAGGCAGGCCCCAACGGTGAGTCTAACATCCCCTCCATGCCACAACCGTCGGCACCAACTCCAACCGACATCGATCGAAGAGAGGTTCAAGAATTGCGGGCTCAATTCGAGTCCAGCAATAGTTATGAGAGAATGCAGAGGTTAGGGATAAGATGACCCTATCTCGCGGAATGGAATAAGGGGGTATTCCCCCAGAAGTACAATCCCCAGACTCTGATTCCCTTTGACGGAAAGTTGTCACCCTGCCGATACTTGAATTACTTTGAATCAATGACAGGGTATCTACCTGGTGACGATGCTCTGCTCACCAAAGTGTTCGTGGGAGAGTTAACTGGTTTTGTAGTCTCCATGATAACTGTATTAAAACATTTGACGACCTCCAGGAGCTGTTCCTGGCACGTTTCTACGATAACGGGATGGACATGACAATGTCCACCCTTATAGATACGGTCTAGCACGACAAATAATCGACGCGTGACTTCATTAAGCACTTCAAGCAAAATGCCCTAAAGATGTCGTCGGGAACTCCTGAGACGATCCTCATGGACACTTGTCGACAGGGCCTAATGTCGGCTATCAAATTCTGTTTGGGAACGGGCCACCCATTGGGCAACCTTCATCGCAAGCGTCGACCAGGCAGAGGAGAATGCCAAAGGCATTCATCTGATCGGACTCCAAACCCCGGGTAATGGAGACAAGAGGGAGGAGCCCTCAAAGTAGCAACGACGGCCGCAAACAGAGGAAAAGAATCCCTTACCGTTAACATAAAGAAAGAAGGGGCAACGTAGCCACCGACAGACTCGTTCTGGTGAAAGGACACTTACTCCTTCTCTGATGACTAGGTTGTCAATATCTTCAACGTCCTCATGAACAACGATACGCTCTGGCTACCAGAACTAAGACGCCCAGAAGAGGTGGGAAGGATAGACAGTCCTAAATACTGCCTATAGCACCACTTCATTGGCCATGCAACCAAGGGTTGCTACATCCTTAAAGGGCATATTCAACGGCTCATCGACTCAGTCGTTACCCTCAACTTTGAGGAACACACGGTGGCGGGCAATATGATGTCGATAAAGTTCGATAATCTTCCAGGAGTCATGGTCCAAGACGGAGTGATCCCGATCCCCAAGGCCATGATGGAGGCGTCCACCTTCCTACAGCACACGCCCATACAGCCTAGATGATCCTGCTCAAGACTGTAATGGGTGAGGTCATGTGGGTGCACCCAGATCTGGTAGACGAAATATTTATGATCCCTCCAACCACAGGAAAAAAAGAAGAAGAATACCAGGTCATAACCGGTAGAGCCTTGTTTTCAATAAAAGAGACATATGAGGAATGCGTTTTGTGGCCAGAATCCCACGGGCCGCATTCAAAAAAAAAAAGAGCAAGCAGCTTCTAAATATACCATGTCCCTTAAAAGTTTCTTGTTATAAAGCTTGAATATTAACAGACCATTTAATAAGATGTCAAACTCTCTACAAAACGGATGTCGGGATATCTTTTACTACATTTAGTCATACCTCTAGTAAAAATATTCATATCCTCACAAAAGAGACGACAGAGACTCTTATCAAAAAGGAAAATCTATTACATATTTTAGTCGCATACGAGAACTTGTTTCTGTATGGAATCTTGTCGTAGCTGGGTTCCTAACACTTGCGTACTGTCTCCTTATAAAGGCCAGCATGTTAAGCCTTCCCCTGTAACGATGAGCTCAAGATGCTCGTAAGAAACTCTGAACCTCTTCCAAAAGATGCCTCGGAGAAGATGACGTCAAGAAGTTACAAGAGAGGACGATTTCAGGGAAGCTTCCATGCCTCTTCCCAAGGTCAAGGCCACTCCTCCCGAGCACACATGGAAAAAGAAGTACGTGAGACAAGCAACCAACCAAATCCCGGAGACCAGAATCCACCTCGTGCAGAGCGAGAGTAGTATGTCTTCTTCTCCTAAAAAAGTGAAGCTAGCAATGAGAAAGCGGGGAACCCTACTTTGTACAAAAGGTACCGCTTCCCGGTTCGTCCCTACATCAGAAAGAAAATCTCCATGTACAATAGAGCATACGAGTCCATTCCTCACAACATCAGGAATACTCTTTGATTCATATCAACTGCAGACTTGGCGCAAGCCACCGCCACAACTCCTTCTCGATCCGCCAAAGAAGAAGGAGGCCCCAGGCCATGAGTAGAGAGGAGATACTCAAGCATGAGAAACTAACAAACAAATGAGATTGTGGAAGAAAAGGTTTCCCCAAAGCCCTATTAATAGCCATAAGATTCATCAAGAGGACGGGTGAAGAGCCACTCCTCTATTAATTAGGGAGTAACTCCTCCACATCTAACGAGGGGCCTATCCTCTCAACCTCTAATCGGGCCGGGTCAAATCTAGGTGCCCGAGCTTAACGCATGCCACGACTACAAGAAAACGGGAAGAGACCATGTGTTTGCCACGTCTCACCCCAACAAAGCCCGAGCGATCCAAAACTCGGAAGGGGCCAAAAAAAGAGGAGGTAAATTGCCATTACTTCTATCATTCAAAGTATACATATATATATATATATATATATATATATATATATATATATATATTGCCATTACTTCTATCATTCAAAGTATATATATATATATATATATATATATATATATATATATATTATATAGCAAATGACCTCTAGCCTAGTGGTTAAGAGAGATGCATGCGGCCCAAGTGGTCGGGAGTTCGAGCCCCAGTGGAGGCGAGTTCACCACAAGTATCTATTGCTTCAAAAAAAAAATATTATATATATATATATAAATATATATATATATATATAAGGAGAAGTATAGAAAATAGAGGAAGGACAAATTAAAATGTCCACGCAAAAACCTTGAAGCTTCTAACGAAGAGAAGCTATGAATTGTTCCTTCTTCTCATGAGCATATATATATCTATCTATATATATATACATACAAGAAGAAGTATAAAAAATGGAGGGAGGACAAATTAAAATGTCCATGCAAAAACCTTGAAGCTACTAACGAAGAGAAGCTATGAGTTGTTCCTTCTTCTCATGAGCAACGTGCCTAGATTTCTTATCGACGACAACCATGTCTTCTAGACGGCTATAAGAGGCGAGCGTATCCCCCAAATCTTTCGCTGCAGTCTCCATGGCAGCAGAAGATGCACTAATCTTCTCCAACAACTGACTATTGGCTTCCTGGTCTCAAATAAGGCAAGTCAAACGGAGCTTTAGCCTTTAGTGTTCCGCCCAGAGTCTTTCGCCCCTGCCATAATCCTCATTGCCTCTTGAGCGACAAAGTAATGCTCCGTAGACAAACGCGTCGATTCACCAGATAGTCGGCGACGCCTCTCCGCTAACAGGCCAAGTTCACGACTAAAGGTACTCATACCCTCAGTACAGATCGCTTTACCTTTAGCGGGTGCGATAAGAAGAAGCTAGCACGTCTACATCAGCCTCTTGGGCACGCTAAAGCTTACCAAGGCACCACTCTGCAGAATTAAGCTTAGCATGAAGAGACTCAACTATGCGCTCCAGGCCAGAAAAAACTTGGAGAGTTTGGATCAACCCCTCGGCGCCGCACTATGCCCAGGAGAATGAGCGGTCTGTGGCCAAAAAGTCTTGAACCCCCTGCTTCAGGATCGCGTGGAAGGTCCCCATCAAAATCTCGGCTGTACCATTCGTATCGGTAGGAACAAACGGGACCAGAGGAGTTACGATCCCCTCTACGGGGTTGGCCCTCGAAACGATGGACAGATGGGCCGACCTACCAACCATTTTTGCCAAAGTAGGAGATTGAGAAGTTGCAGTACTAGATAGTAATGCCCGCACGCTAGGTAGTCCGTCCAGAACAGTCTCTACAGAAGGAACCTCGGTGTCATTCTCACCAGAACCAGAAGCAGGCTCAGGAATCACGGCCTGTAGAGGGGAGTCATTGGCGCCCATAACACAAACAGAAGGAGGAGTTACACTAACCTCTTCTTCAACCACAACAGAAAAAGACACGGGAGTCGGCCTTCTCACAACAAACTCACTGTCGCTCGTCACTGAGCCGGCGTCAGTCGCCAGATCACCTACAACTTCCATGGGCTAGAAAGGTTCACACCTCCCCATGATTGGGTGATCATCCATCTCTTCCTCAGCATGCTCTGCAGCCTCAGTTGGAGCCGAGAAATAGAGATAGAAAGGCCTAGGATGACCTAGAATACACGGGGAATTAGGTGTCCCTCCATGAGGAGCATCATGATCCCTCTATACCTCTGATGATCGGGGCAACCATGAAGCTCTTGTCATGTCTTCCTCAGATCCTTCTTCAATCCCAACTGCAGGATATACCAAGTGGTGAGCAGGAACTAGCCCCCTGATGCTTGTACATAACCAAACACAACATATGAGGGAAAATAAATAAGATTGGGAGCCAAAGAAATAATTCAAGACTGGACTACCTTCGGATCTCCTTCTGTCACCCCCGTTTCTCGTATTTCGTATTTATATTCGTAATTAGATTTTGGCAGGTATTTTTATTTTTCTGGACTTGTGAAATTTTGGGTTTTAGTTGGCTTGGTTTTATTTTGTGGAGGAGGATTGGTTTGGTTTTGTTCAACATGAATTTGGAACACCTTAGCCTATGCTCAACCCTCAACACAATATAACCACCCTCATTAAAACCCTACCAACCTTTTCTCTCTCCTCATAACTCTTTCATTTATCTTCTCCATCTCCTTCTTCTTCCTTCCTCTACACAACTCACCAACACCCATAGGCAAGTGCACCTTGCCACCACATGAGAACCATATTTTATTTGTTCATTAGCTAGATTAGGCCATGGTGATCAACATTAGTGCTTGACATTTTGTGATTTGGAGTCTCCATTGTTCTAGATCTAGGTTTTAACTATTTTCGGATTTACATGGTTTTGATCTATTTTGGTTGAATTTTTGTGGGTTTTGATGCTTCCATGTGGAAGAGAATTCAATTTTACTCAAGTTAGACCTTTGAAAATCTAGATTTGGTTTTGATTTGACCAAGATATGAAGATTTGAACTTTGGTGTTCTTGATGTGTTCCTCTCGGCCTGGAGAAGAAGACTGCAGCCTGCGCTCTTTAGCGCAGTGCTGGACTGCGCATCCCCTCTTGGCCTGCGCTCTTTAGCGCAGCGCTGACCGCGCTGATTGCCCCTTGGCGAACTGCGCTCAGCCCCATGCGCCAACCATTCTTGCACACTTTACCCCTGCGCAGTTCACTCCTGCGCAGTCTGCTCATGCGCAATCTAACCCCTGCGCAGTTCACACCTGCGCAGTTGGCTCCCCGCACAATCTAACCCTGCGCGTTTGGACCCTGCGCACTTCACCCCTGCGCAATCTGACTCATGCGCCATCCATCCCCGCGCACTTCAGTCATGCGCAGTCCACTCATGCGCAATCTGACCCCTGCACTAACCAGCTCAGTGCAAGCCGACTTTTGCGTAACTCACTCCTGCACAGTTGGCCCATGGCGCACTTGACTCCTACGCAACCCGACCCCAGGGACCCTTGCGCAATCTGTCCAATCATGGAGATTTGGTTTTATTTTTCCTTAAGCTTGGCTCTTCTATAGCCCTGTATATTAATATTTTATTAGATATTTTACGCCCATTTTATATCCTTACGCCTTTTGTCATGAACTTGATTTTACTTAATATGTTTGGAATGACTATTGTACATGGCATGGTATGATAAGGAACTAGCATAACACGACAGTGACCCGTAGTGGTGCACTCCTGACATGACCAACCTGACATGATAGTGGCCCATCGTGGCGCACTCCTGACAAGTACCCTGACATGATTTATCTTGATGCTGTTGCGACGGCTAACTTGACTCGTATAATCAACTTGACACCGTGGGTGTTCCTGCTTGCTTGCTTGTGCAATCCACTTGTCTTGTCTTGCATTATGTCTAGGACGTGACTCCTTGGTTCCTACGGTCAGGGATTCATACTGAATATGGATTAGGCTAATGACTAGATCAAACTATAGTTCATGAAGAATTTCCAGTCACAGGCAATCTTCTTATCTGGGTACTC
This sequence comes from Iris pallida, assembly GCA_029216955.1. NCBI lineage: Eukaryota > Viridiplantae > Streptophyta > Magnoliopsida > Asparagales > Iridaceae > Iris > Iris pallida. The sequence continues at coordinate 7,954,871 of JANAVB010003600.1, forward strand.
TTAATTGGACTTGTAGCTTGCCGACGAGTAGAGCACATTTCCAGCGCACTGTCATGTGTTGTACCCTCTAAGTCACCTAAGGGTATATCGTCTCCGGAGCAATGTACCCAACCATACTCTCAACCCGCGGAAGGATAACTAGATGGTCTGCAGGGCTTGGGACTGGAAATTCTCACTTGCATCTTGTTTGTAATTAGGCTTGTGATAACCCTAGTTAGTTAAAGTAGTAAGCCATAGTATTTGCTTGGCCGCTTGTGAATGGATGTTGTCCAGCCCCGTCTATGTCTTATCTAGTCCCTGTACCTAGTACTCCTGAACATGATTGCTTTACTTGCTTTAACAATAATTGGGTAGAGACAAGGAGCTATTCAGGCGAAGGGTTACAACTCCGGTCCTTGTTTGGTTTACGGGTTGTAACCTGGTTCCCAGAATGGTTCCACGTCCCTAGTCGCTTATTGTCCTGACGTGCTCTTTATTACTTGTGCTTTCTTTCATTTTCTTATGTTCTGATATGCTGGCTTTTGTTCTTATTTCGTGGCCTCCTTTGTGGCACTTGCTCTTTCTGGGGTTTGACCCAGCTGGTTTTGTGTGGCCAGATTTCGGAGCAGCTCCTGAGGATCTTCCGAACCTCCAGTCCGATGGTGGCGACTAGAAGGAACCCGGGCTACGAGTGGGTTTTCTATTTTGTTTTGCTCACTCTATTGTAAAATTATTCTTTTGAAGCGTTTAGCCGACGAGCACCTGTTAGCTCGATGCACCTTTACTTACTGTCTGCCTACGGGCTGTAAACATGATTAACAAATCCTAGGGTTGATCATGTATGACTTAACTCTTGCTAGTCCTAGCATTTTGTACGACTAGCTTCATGATCAGCTGATATGTAATATTTGGGACGCCTTTTATTGTATATTTGGTGGTCAAACATCTTGTGATTATATTATTTGCTTGAGATTGAGACAGTAGGCTTGACCTTAAGAGACTGTTGGCTTGTAGTAAACCCTCATATCTAGACAGCCGTGACCGTATAGCGAGATGAACTTCATTTCAATATACGTAGCTGGCTATGTTCGCCCCCGCTCTCCAGTGTTCTGGTTCTGGGGCGTGACACCTTCTCTATAGATGATTACCTACCTCAAACCCTTCTTGGCACGACGTAGAACCGTTTCAGCCTGCTGCTTCCTAGGTCGTCGAGGGCTGCTCACATCCGGAGCCGCATGCCATAAATCATCCCGGCAGAACCAACCAGAAGTAGATCTCTTCCGCGGAGGCGTTTCCACTGCAGCATAGGATTCAAAAAGTTGTCGTAAAGAAAAAGGTATCAGCTTCGTACCCACAATGAAGCTAGTCCCCACGTTATAGCCAACCGGGGGTATGATCGAATGACAATGAAAAATAGCGGATGAGAAGATAATGGATGGCTCACTCTCAACGTTGTACAACTCAAACTACCAGTACTAGTAGCAGAGTAATAGTGCCATGCCTATGCACCATCCAACACATTCTCCTCAAAACCAAGATACGGATTTGGGTTCTCCAATAAGAGCTGGCACTACCCAATTTGCCTAGCAAACTTGCTCGGCAAGTAAGGCTCCAAAAAAATGACATCCCTACTCCTATAGACCAAATGAGATGGTCTTATAGAGAATAGCTAATATCTTGTTTAAGGGGAGAGCAAATGAGTGCCTATCTTTACATCGACATGTACAAGAATGACGTCTGCTTTCAGAAAATTCGATACTACGGAGAAAAATGAGTAATCAGCCATAGAGGCCAAAGCCTGCCTACAAAAGGGTACCTCTTTGGAAACCCAAGTCTTCATCCCACATTGTCGTAGGAAGGCATCTCCTTCCAAAATGCTCTCGTCCACCTCAGCAGACAACAAGGAGGGATGGTGTAGCAAGAACCACCCTAGTAGGTAGTGGTAAGGCATCTCCATACGATTGAAATTTTCAGTCCCTTTGTGGTCCAAAACCTTTTGGGTGAAAGAGCAAAGAACCGTTGGATGCAATAAACCATCGCAGGAAGAAGGGCCAACTTGCATCCAAATGCCAACTTCACCGTTGGAGTATCAGGTTACGGTTGATCAGATCTATCGAAACCAAAACACCGGGGGACCACGCATAACCGCAACTAGAGCATCAAAAAGTTGGCCAATATGGCCTTATCAGACAGAGGTTGCTCGTTCAGGCAGAATTAAGCTAGGTCTTCCAATGATCGACTACCCTATTTGCCTCCAGCCACGGACTTGTCCGTACGCTGGATTATAGTCTTAATCTGTTGGGGAGTCTGTGGCTTCCTCACATGGACTCGCTGCAAACCCAAGGAAGAAGGGAAAAGGTGAGCCATCAACGCAGTAATTAGAGGAGTTGTCCCCTCTATCTTCTTGTCTCCTATCGAGAGACGCCTACACATGGAGAAATGGCACAACAATTACTTGTACACAGCAAGGAGTTCAAGGTCTTCCCTTCTCAATGCTCATAATTTTTTATTTGAAGGAGTATACTTCTTATAGGGCTCCTCGTCCCCAAGACAATATGGACACTATATACATCTCGTGGAGAGCCAGTTCCAATTTATTACCTGGCATAAAAAATGTATCGGTGCAACAATTGTACAACTCCACCAGTGCAATGAAGGCACCATCATTGATATCTAGCCCCCGCTGAGTGGCTCTGATCACAAAAAATAGGCCGATTGCCCTTAACTCGGCCTCGTACTTTGCCAGGATCCACCCTGACAGAGCCTCCCACATAAGTCAATGGTGGGCCCAACAAACAAACCAGAGTTGTCCAGGGGGGTGAGATCCTTTCGTTGCTAACTTGTTCACAAAAGTGGCCACGGCCAATGGACGAACCGTTGAGATAGGTTGTCCAGAAGGGCCCCAGGAAGTAAGCCAACGGACGGACCAGGACCAGGACCCCTGAGGCTCATGTACACCTGCTTTATCTTCGAAGAGAACCGAACGACGCCAAGTCGGACGTCTACTAGCTCCATGGTCAGCCTCAAACACTTCCTCTCGGAACTCGCTACCAATGCAAAAGTAGATATTGGCAGATGACGCTCCATCAAGGGCAAATGCATGTGCATTTCGTCGGATGAAAAATGCCAATCCTCTTCCACCTTAACTACTTTCAATGCCGAGCAAAAAAGGGCATCGTCGAACAAGAATAACAATTTCAAAACCCTTCTTTCCTAGCGGTATGTAGCTCCCTTGCGTTCAACCGCTCCAAGAGGAAAGACGAGCTCTGGCCACCCACCATCCTCCGACGAATATAGGGCTGACCTTCATCAATTTTGACCTAAACGACGGCCTTCGGATCATCAAAATTTGCCCTCGATGACATTTGCTCCACACTCAAGAGGAGCTCACCCGATGATGCTCAAGGAAAGACCACTATAAAACGGAAAGGGTGGGCACGAATCAGCACATTTGGGGTTTTGAAGAAAAATCCCCACCAAATAAGGGGCAATCTTACCCTCTTCCGACGGCTGGACATCAGGAGGATACCTCAACGCACCCTTATCGGACCCAGAAGCCGGATCCTTACCCTTCCCAGCCTTCTTCGCACATGCATCAGAAGAGGAAGCTTTGGGGGCCATCGCAACTAGGGTTTGCGAGTATGCACAGAATATATGAGAACAAAGCTTGGAGAATGATGTGCCTCTCTCTTCAAACCAAAACCTCTTTATAGCAAAAACTTGCTAGCCTTGCAAGTTTAAAAAAAAAGGTGGACCGAAAAGAAGCGACACCAGACAAAGCGACGTTATCAGGAGCCAAAAAAACTCCACTAAAGCCTCGGCGGCCCAAGGATCTTGAAAGGGCCATGCTTCTGTTCAAAGTATTCCAAACACATTGCTAAGTTTGAAAATTTTGAAGGGGGGTTTGTATAAGCATGGAAAATACCCAGGTGCGATCAAGGCCAAGCCACCCCAAACAGTATGCACAAAGGCCCGAAAGACCCCCAATGGGATGCCAAGTCCCAACAGCATAGTACCCCAAGGTACACCGCCTTTGCAGAACCCAAGGCAACTTGTAACCCCCGTTTTCGGAATTTCAAAAATTTTATTTATTTTAAATATTTTACATTAGAGAAAATATTTTGTATCTGAAATTGTACAAAGGAAATCATATATATATATATATATATATATATATATATATATATATATATATATATATATATATTTTTTCGAATGACAAAAATGTTTGTCAAATTATATTTTCTAAAGTTAGATCCTTGGTTTATGAAAATATATTTATTTGTAATAGTTTGAATTGTTATAGTAAGTAAATATTAGAATAATATTTGATTTAGTTTTAATTTAGTAATTATTGCCTTAGACCAATAAAATATATTGCTTTATTATTTTTAATAAGATTTGTATGTATAAAAATCTATTCTTCATATTATTTGATACTATTAAGTATTATTTTAAATTATTATTGTTATGAAATTTTATATATAGATTAAATTAATTATGTTTTTAAATATTTATTTAAATTAATTTATGAAAAAAATTTGATCACTTTTTTTATGGATTTAACCCTAGAAAGATTTAATCCATATGATTCCTAATACTTCCCTTATTAGGAACCTCCGTGTCTGTGTCCATCTTTTTCTTCTCACTATTTTATTATTACAATTACATTTTTGTTTCCCATATCGGACACCATGGACACATTCTTGTGTCTCGTAGAACACGTAACCTAATCCTAACCCTAACCCTAATCTAGCTGCATTCGTAACTCTGGCCGTCTTCCCCTGACCCTCGTCTCGTGGCTGCAGCGAGGCCAGAACCACCTACGCTACGACCGCAGTCACAATCTTCATCTCTACCCCAGTCCACCGACTGGATCTTCCCACAAGACCGTGTTGCCTCGACGTGGATGGTCCAAATGCTGACTCCGGTCAACTGACCACCGTGGCCAGCGCCACACAACCTATCTGCACAAGTCGTCCGCCGACACCACCACCACTGTGTGTGTGCCGGCCAAAATACTTCTCGGCCCTCGTACCCTGAGCGGCCAGACTCTGATCCCGCGACCGTCGAGCTTCTGACCGGGCCCCGCATGCGCGTCTTCCGCTGAAACCCCTCCAGCCTCTCGAGTCTCCGCTGCTATTTCTTCTGACGTTCTCCATCTATGGCTCTCTCTCTCTCTCTCTCTATCTATCTTCTCTTGCTTTTCTTCTTAATCTTCTTCCTTCTCCAGGAAGAGCCCTCCACTTCTTCTTCTTTAGCTTCTTCTCTCTCCTCCTTTGGAGAAGAACACTACTCTCTACCTTTACTATGCGGTGAATGCATGGGAAGAAGTGGAAGACTACAATCAATTGCAATGAAGTGGAAGACTACAATCAATTGCAATCTCTCTCTCTCTCTCTCTCTCTCTCTCTCTCTCTCTCTCTCTCTCTCTGTGTGTGTGTGTGTGTGTGTGTGTGTGTGTGTGTGTGTGTGTGTCTTCCTCTCCTTCTTTCTCTCAAAGAAGAAGAAACTTTTTTGGGTCCCCATAAAACGCACAGTTTGTGCGTCTGACTGTTGTTGTATTATTATTAGGGATATTTTGTAAAACCTCCCCTAAATAATGGGCTAATTTACGAAATACCCCTAAAGATCTCGAATTGGTAAAACCTCCTTTCCGTCAAGACGGTGTTTAATTTTGGGTGACGTGGCTATCCGTGTGTGGCTTTTCCCAGTCAGACGAAAATACCCCTGCGTACGTGGTTTTTCCCCCTCTCTCTTTCCTCTCTCTCTCTCTAACGGTCATCTTCTTCCTCTCTTACTTTTCCTCTAACCTATTTATATCGATCATCTTCCTCATCTTTCACTTGATCCTCTTCCAGCGTACAACTTGTCTACCAAAGATCAGGTTCCTACAAGCATGGGGGTGTTTCTTCATCTCTAGAGAAGGAGGCAATTTCTGCCATTAAAGGAGGAAACACAAATTATTCTAATTACAGTAAGGAGGAAACACAAATTATTCTATTTACAGTAAGGAGAAAACACAAATTTAGCAGCAAGCGAAAAAGACAACCAAAGTCAGCCCAGCCAAGCTCAAAGCTGTTGGACATTTTTTATTTTGAAACTTAAACTCTCACACACATTCTTCTTCTTGTTGTTGTCGAACACGGCACTACTTTCCTCGTCCACCAGCGACACCGACTCCCTCTCCGCCTTCCGCGCCCTCGTCGACGCCCACGGCAACCTGGCCTCCAACTGGACCGGCCCCGACGCCTGCTCCTCGCGCTGGGTCGACGTGGGCTGCTCCGGCGGGGCTCCATCGCGAGCGTGTCGAACGTGGCCGGGTGCTCGAAGGGGACGTGGCTCCAGGAGGAAGAAGGGGAAGGGGGATGGAGGAAGGGTAATTTGGAAATTTCATAAAATTTGGAAAACAGAGTTGTGGCCACGTATGCAACAATTGCCACGTCACCCAAAATTAAACACCGTCTTGACGGAAAGGAGGTTTTACCAATTCGAGATCTTTAGGGGGTATTTCGCAAATTAGCCCATTATTTAGGGGAGGTTTTACAAAATATCCCTTATTATTATTTATATTTTCTTTCTTCTAATTTATTATTAACCTGTGTATATATACATATGTATTATAGGATTATTATAGTTATTAGTATAATTATTAGTACAATTATTATTAATTATTATTATTAAAGTTATTATTAATGTTGGAAAGTATATATTAGATCGATATTTTCCTAAAATTTATATCGTAACAAGTATATAGTATCGGGCTTGAACCCTACATGTAATTTCAAACTAGGTCTCGAAGCCCTAAAATATATTGTTATAATATTTTTTATTTTATGGTATTTTATTTATGGTTTTTGACCTAAACCTATAGTTTGAGAAAATTGAGTTAAAAATGTTGTTACAATATTTTCTAGCTATTTTTAAATAATGTATTTGTCTTAGAAGCTAAATATTACTATATTATTTTATTGTATTTTTATAAATATTATTATAGTTGACCTAAAAACATGATTTCTATATTTTCAAGTACCTATCTAAAAATTATTTTGATATAGTTTTTAAATATAATACTTTCTAAGATAGTTATAATATTTATTTATACTAAAATGCTTCGAATATCTATTCTTGTCCATGACCAAATCAATTTCTTTCTACTTTTTTGCAAATTCTGGACTACCTTATATCGTCCCTAGCTAATTTGACTCTTCTGGAGTTACTGACATGGTCCATCCCATCATTTGAGATCATCTTGCATAGTTTTGACATCTGAGACTATTTCGGTGCCATCATGATCAAATCGCGGGAGTCAACTCCAAATCAAATTGAGGCAAGTACTTGTTGACGCCTTCATGTGCATTTACTTTATATTGTTATATTTCACTTATACATGACCTTTTCCGTGTCTTGACTGTTTACACACACGAGAGTTGAGTGATTGACTATTATTCATGTTTTCTTATTGTTATGGTGATTGTTATCATGACAGTGTCTACATGATTATGAGGTATGGATATTAGAGGGGTACAATTACTAGGCACGTAGACAAAGCCTGATCGTATCGTTGGCAACTCTCCCTTTTACGGGGGCGGACCGTTTATAACCTCATCGTTCGCCCAAACCGTCCATATATAGGAAAGTTGTACTTCTAATACACATGCACTATTATTGTTTACATGAGTCTCTATCTTTTCATTATTGCTAATCTCTTATATAATTTATCACCTTGCATATTTTCTTGTTCATATTATTCATGTTTTTCGTTGATCACTGTTTCCATGTTTAGTGTTATATTGCTTTATATTATATTTGTATTGTGATGGCTAAACTTGTACTTGTTCCAAGCCTGACTGAATATATTTTCAGCTGATAGATTCTTGATGACTTGCTATCTTGCTTTGGGTTCCTTCGGGTGGAGTTAGAGGTATCTTAGAGGCCAGACATAGCTTCTACTCAGATAAATAGTTTTTGAATTTAATATTTAGTGGTTGTTCCCAAATATTATTTTGATGTGTTAATGGAATTGTAATTGAATAGTTATTGTTAATGAGCAAATAAACTATTTTTGTGAGTAAATATTATATTGATGATTTTTATTGAAGCCTAGACATCGTACTACGGTCGACGCTACGGTGTAGGCTGGACTTGGCCACGTACTCGTATCCCGAAAAATGGGAGCGGGTCATAACACAACTGGACCACTACATGTGACCATCTCACATGTGGCCCAGATACCATGCGACTTCCCCTCCAAAAGGACCCAAAATGGACAAGAGGGCATGCGGCTCAAACTGCACCCCAATTACCACAGCTAGTCGAATGGCTCAAGTCCCAGGCTGAGCCACCTTTCTCTACAAGACAACTGGTCCATACCTCGGACCGGATCAACATAAGCTGGTTCGTGCTCTAAACTGGATCACCACAAACTGGTTTGTGTCCACAATCAGAGCATCTCAAATCATGTGGACAACAGCTGGAAGGATCAATACCACATTTATGGTGTGTGTACTATAACTGCCCTATTCAAATCGGAGACCCCTCCAAATTACGGTCGACACCATGCATCAATCAAAGATCGTGACCCCTGATTCAAATCACTACCAAAATTTATCGTTTTAGCGACGGCCACATCCGTCGCTAAGACGACGGTAATTACTTTTAGCGACCGATTGCCGACGGATATTGGCCAAAACAATCCGTCGGCAATCAGCTCGTCGCGAATAACCTTCCGTCGCTAAGTTGTCGTCACATGACGGAATAGCGACGGATATTCGACATCACAATACGAAACATTAGCGACGCATTTCCGACGGACTGTCGTCCACTTCAGCTTTTAAGTACTGAACTGTGTAGGCTATAGCGACGTAAATTTCCGTCGGTAACCCGTCGTAACAGCGTATCAGATCGTATCGTTCCGTCGCTAATCCGTCGGTATTCGTCGGTAATTAACGACGGAATTGCGACTATATTCTGACGGACTATCCGTCGATCAGGTTCTGGAAATGCTTGGTATTTCCAGCACCATGGCGACGGAATAGTAGTCGCTAACCCGTCGCTACCGCGACTCCACAGCGACGGATTGCTGACTAATTATCCGTCGCCATGGTTCTGAAAATGTCACGCATTTCCAGAACCATGCCGACGGCTTTGCCGTCGCTAAGCCGTCGCTATATAGAGTGACTGATTAGCGGCTGATTACCAGTCGCCCTGGCGACGGCCATTCCGTCGCTAATCCGTCGACTCTTTTACCACCAGAACGTTGCCGACGGATAATCCATCGATAACCCGTCGCTGCCTGAAAACAGTTTAAAAACTCCAGATAGCGACGGATTATCCGTCGACAACCCGTCGGTAACTGGGAATATCCGTCGCTAAACGGTCACTAGTCCGTCGCTAACTGGGTTTTTTGGGAAAAAAATTGCAGCACTTTTCCTGTTCACAAATATATGCATAAACCAAACCAATATATAATGCACACCAATTATCCAACAATCACACAGACCAAATATATAATGCACACCAATTATCCAAGAATCACATAGACCAAATATGCACATACGACCAATTATCCAAGAATCACAGACCAAACCAAATTAATAGAAAATAAATATCAATTATCCTAAACAGTAACATAATATCCGGTGCTATAAGCCGATTATAGCACAATTAGTTCAAAGCTCTTACAAATAATCTAAATTTTCTTAATACAACATTTTAAGAAGAAGGAGGTCGATTGTCCGTTCCCGTATTCGACCGACGCATATACTCCTCCACAAGGTACGGAGGCAAGGCGTCGTAGACAGTGCTCGGAAGTCGGCGAAGCTGCTCTGCGGACATGAGATCCAGGAGTGCCGTCACAGCCGTAGGCGGTAGCACAGGGGCTTCAGGGTTGAAAGAAAGATGGCCCACGGAAGACGAACCGACACCTGCAGTCGACGGACCAGTAGAAGACGGACGAGCACCATCAGCAGACGTACCGGCAGCAGCAGACGGACCGACAGCAGACGGACCGGCAGCAGCAGACGCAGACGGAAAGTGCGTGGCAAATTGCTCCCGCAAGGACGACACCGCCTCGTGCAGCTGCGTAAGCTGCGACCTAACATCATCGTCTGCCCGGGCCACGGGAGGAGGCGGTGTCGGTGGAAATCTCTGCGTCGCCAAATACAATGGCCCTAGGGAGCCGACTCCGTACAGGAACCCTTTCTTAAAGCCGCCGACGGTATCTACGAACAAGTCATTCCGAGCGGCCAAAGAAGAGGGCGTCCGGAAGGGCGTCGTTTCACCGACATCCTCGGTGTTAGTTAACTGAGTACGACTAAGGGCCTCACGATACGCAGCCTATCAAATGAATGTGTTTATATTATAAGATTTACCTAAGTTGTAATCTAAATCCTATGTTTCACTAAGTTAAGTGTGAATCCTAAGTTTACCTAAGTTATAGTCCGAATACTTTTAATTCTAATGTTAATCTCATAAACATAAGTACTTACATCAGTCTCCTTGGCCCTCTCGTCGACGAAGCTCCCGTCCTTCCGTCTTTTGTGCGTATGCTGGAAGACGTCGTGCATGGTGACCGATTCTGGCGCCCTTTCCTCCTTCACCGCCCGTTGGGCCTGCATACAAAATTTGCGTAGAAACTAATTAACTCCTTTAATTAATAATACCTAATTCAAAATCATAATAAATTTACGGTTGCTCACCAGATCTGTAAGTGTCGCTGCGTGAGACCTTGATCCCCCCGTATGAAGGCCCGCGGCAGATCGGTTCACTTTCGCCGATTTCTCCTTGTACGCAGGGTTATCCATCATGCCTAAGAGGTCCTCATAATAATTCTGCCGGATCCAATTCGGCCTCGTATGCCCCATTTTTAGGTCATGAATCATATCCCATATCTTCTTCGAGCATGCGCTTCTGTAGGTCCTGTGGATCCCCTCTTCGCGGTGGAGGGGCCACCAGTACGTTCTCTAACACAAAAAATCAATTATCATGTAATTTATAAAATGATTGATTAAAGAATCACATAGACTTAACCAAAATAATATAGATATATACCCTCAACTCGTCGAGCCAGACGTACTGCACGTTTGGGGGCACCGACGTAAAGTTGAGGTAGGGACCGTAGAAGTTAGCCCTGATAATTTCTCCAAGGGCCCTGCCAACATTAAACGGAAAAAATCTACAAAGAAGAAACGACTGGATTATTAACTTGAATAAATGAAAGAAATTTAATAAATTAACTTAAATTTACTTACGAGGTCCCCGCGGGCCATAGCTCTCGTCGGAACTCGCCTCTCGGCCTTTCTGGTGCCGTCGGAGGATCCGCGGGTCCGCGTATGTACTCTCCAGTAACCGGATGGAACCGAGTATGGGGGTACTCCGGGGCCCACTATGCAGTAACTGGGGCATCCCCTGGTGGATCCGCTGCTGGTGGTTCCGATAGCGGATCGGATCCGCTAGCAGATCCGGACTGATGCCTCGATGAAGTGGTCGATCGAGGGCGGGATGCGTCTGTGCCCGGGGTACTCTCCGGGTCGGGCTCGCTCGATGGGGTCACATCCCGGTAACTCTGAATGCGACCACGACCACCAGCACCAGTACGACCACGACCACGACCCGCACCACCACCACCACCACGACTAGTACCACGACCACGGCCAGCCATCATGACCTGTAAATAGAACACATAAACATAATTAACAATATAAAAGTGTAAATGGATATAAAAAACTAAACTAAAATATACATACCACCAGTAGGCAGACGAGTGCCGCCGCGACGAAAAAGACTAGGAGTGCCATCTGCAATAAGTAAATAATCGAATAAAAAAAACATGAATTCACGTAATTGCTTTTATGAGGTCAAACATAATTCACGTAATTGGAAGTGTTTTTACTATACAACAATATTTAACCTAATCATCGTCTTCGTTCTCATCCTCGGCCTCGTCTTCATCATCATCATCCTCATCCTCATCCTCATCCTTATCTTCATCGTCGATTTCATCTGTATCCTCATCCCCATCAAATTCTTCTTCTTCTTCTTCTTCTTTTTCTTCTTCTGCCTTAAAATTTGGGACAAGACGCCTCTTTCTCCCCTGGTTGACAACTAAGTCTTGTGTATCAACCTCTTCATCTCCTCTATTTTCTTCAACAATATCTTCAACATCCATTGTATCTGAGTGTTGTCCCAAGTATTGGAACTTTTCGATCTGGTCTTCTTGGTATGCTGGGTCTCCAACGTTGAATGTATTTCTAGATTTAATCTTGCATACTGCCCACCAGTCAAATCGATCTCTATGACGCCTTGGGTAGCTTTTATAGTAGACTTGAACAGCCTGATTTGATATCGCAAATGTATCGGACCCTCTATACCTCCTGCGATGATTTATATCGACGAATCCAAATTGTTTATCGATTCTCCAACCGATATTTGGTGTCGTATCGAACCACTCACATTTGAACATCACAATATGCATATCATATGGGCCAGTATATTGTAAATCTACAATATCCTGAAGCACTCCATAATAGTCAAAGTCCGGCTCGTCGTCATAGACGGTGCCTCTTATGCAAACACCGAAATCCTTGGTATTGATGTCGTTATTGATAAATTCGACGTTTATAGCATTCTGAGTTGACTTAAACCTGAAGCCATTAACGACATAGCCTGGCCAAGTCTTTATTTGCTTCTTCGGTCCCAGTGCCAGATAACGAACACTCTCATGAGTGAGTGTTATTTCAGGCAATAAAACCTGTAAACAAATATTTATAATTTAAATGTTTCAGATTATATATTAATAATCTCAATTATAATCACAGTTACTTACGTATTTACGAAACCATGACGAAAATGTACAATCAACCTCTCTTTGAAGTCCCTCATCGGTAATATCGGGTCTCCTCATTTTGATTTCATCTCTAAATACACTATTAGAGAAAATAAGAATATGTAAGTGTAGTCACTTACTTCATCAAATTTGAGATTATAACGAGTGCAAGTGTACTGACTTACTTCTCCAAATCTCTCACTTCTTGTATGTCACAGTTTAACAAGACATATCGGTGAGCGACATCATACTCGTCGTCTGTCAACCACCGTCTTTTACTAGCCCCAACAGGCTTGCCCCTTACATTGAATATTCCTCCATCCTCAACGTCCTCGTCATTCCTTTGAGGTCTATTTCGATTTGTCTTAACATGAGTATCGAAATAAATGGAGCAGAAGTTTGAAACCTCTTCGATAAGATATGCTTCGCATATCGAAGCCTCTATATGAGCTTTGTTGCCAACTTTCTTCTTTAGATGGTGTAGGTATCTAGAGAGACAAATTATCCTAAGAATTAAGAAAGAATTTTAAAATAAATGGAAATTCAGCTTAAATTATATCGATATTTATGTACCTTTCAAATGGGTACATCCATCGATAATGAACAGATGCACCGACACGGGCTTCGTATGCTAGATGAATCGGTAGATGTTCCATGCTGTCGAAGAAGCCAGGAGGAAATATTTTCTCCAACTTGTAAATTGTTAAGATAATCTTCTCCTCAAGTTCAACCATGTGTTGCACAGTCAACTTAGTTGAACAAATATCCCTAAAAAATATTGATAGTTCGGCCAACGGAACCCATACAGCAAAAGGCAACAACTCTTTCAAAGCAATGGGCAGTAATCTTTCCATAAACACGTGGCAGTCATGACTCTTCATTCCCGTTAGCTTGCGTTCATTGAGGTCAACGCATCTAGACAAATTCGACACATAGCCGTCGGGAAATCTTAAAGTAGATACCCACTTGCAGATTATTAATCTATCTTCCTTGCTCAATGTGTATTGTGCTATCGGCTTACTTAATTGTCCAGCAGCTCCCCTTTGTATCAAGTTCAGATAAGGACGCTTGCATATCTCGGCAATGTCTTATCTTGCTTTTGGATTGTCCTTCATCTTTCCTTTAATGTCCATGACGGTATTGAAGACATTATCGAACATATTCTTTTCGATATGCATAACATCAAGATTATGCCTTATAAGATTATCTTTCCAATAAGGCAAATCCCAGAAGATACTCCGTTTGGTCCAGTTATGGGTTTATCCGAACCCATCGACACGATTGTTCGATGGATCTTCCATTACAGTGGGAAAATCCTTTACATCTTCCCAAATATCGTATCCCGATTGCCTGGCAGGCGGATGAGAAAATTCTTGTTTTTCAGCTCTGAATGCGTCCTTGTTCTTTCTTCAAGGATGACTCGCGGACAGAAATTGACGATGACAATCAAAGAAAGAAGTTTTTCCTCCATGCTTAAGGCGGAATACCTTACTATTTTGCATGCATATCGGACAAGACAGGGTGCCGTGAGTACTCCATCCCGACAATATACCGTATACGGAAAAATCATTGATTGTCCACATCAGTGAAGCTCTCATCTGAAAGTTCTATTTCCTGGAAATATCATACGTCGTGACGCCGATCTCCCACAGCTGTTTTAGCTCATCCACCAACGGCTGTAAATATATATCGATATTCTTCGTCGGATTTTTGGGACCCGGTATGATAGCTGTCAAGAACATATAAGGAGTCTTCATACACATCCATGGTGGCAGATTGTAAGGGGTCAGAATGACCGGCCAGCAGGAGTATTGAGATCCCGACTGCCCGAAAGGGGCGAATCCATCAGAACATAGCCCTATGCGTACATTTCTGGGCTCTGCAACAAAATCTGGATGGCGAAAATTGAATATTTCCATGCCTCTCCATCTGAAGGATGTGACAATTCTTCATCGTCCTTTGTGTGTTCTTCGTTGTGCCACGTCATGTGTTCTGCTGTATTCTGAGACATATACATCCTCTGCAAGCACTTCGTGATTGAAAAGTAATGCATATACTTATAAGGACGTCGTTTTCTAGTTGACTTTCCTTTTCCCCTGACTTCCTTGTAACGATCCGCATTACAGAAGCGGCAACTTTCTACATCCTCGTTCTCCTTGTAGTACAACATGCATCCGTTGCGACAACAATCTATCTTGTCGTACCCCAGTCCCAGTTGTCGGACCATCATCTTCGACTTGTAGAAGTTTTTTGGAAGCTCTTTTGATTCCTTCGGTAACACCTCCTTCATTAGTTGTGTAATCCGATCATAGCAAGTTTGTGGCAAGTTAAAATCGGACTTTATGTTCAACAACCGCATCATCACTGACAGTACGGAATGTGGATCACAACCAGGATATAAAGAAGTTTCAGCATCCTGAAACATATCATAGAACTCCTTCGCCTCGGGATTAGGATCCTCCGGATCAAAATTAGGCCCTGTCGCGTCGTACACCATATCTCATGCAAGGTTCTGCACGTTTCCATAATCAACGGAGCATTCGTCGTCATCGACGACAAAATTTGCTATAGCATTATCATCAAAAGCATAAGTAGCAGCATTCCCAACCTGTCTTTCGGCATATAGTTCACATTGCGATGACCACAGGCCGTAATCACGTAAGAAACCCTTACGGGTCAAATGATCTCTTACACTCACCACTTCTTCGTAACGTCTATTGCGATAATTACGACATGGACACTTGATTTTGTTACTGTCCATAAACTGAGCTTTGTTCATGGCATACTTAAGAAACACTTCCACGTCTGCCTGAAAATCGTCACTCACACCTATTCTGCTCTCGTGTTGTCGTTTGTACATCCATGTATGATCAACGAAATAACGATCCATCACAGATTAGATGTAAAAATTTGTATAGTAAGACAAACTAAACAGAATTAGTATATAATCATGTAACTGGTGGATCCGCTAGTATTCTAGCTCTTGAAGAGAAAAATATAAATACAGTTGTTACTAATAGTTCGATACCGATAGTGCGATACCGATACCGATACCGATAGTGCGATACCGATACCGATACCGATAGTTCGATACCGATAGTTCGATACCGATAGTGCGATACCGATACCGATAGTGCGATACCGATACCGATAGTTCGATACCGATAGCATGGTTTAAAGTATCGGCCGATACCGATCCGATACGGCCGATACCGATACGGTTTGGCATGTTCCGATCCGATACCGACCGATACCAAATATTAACCGATACCGACTATGGGGGTCTTTGTTCTGGTCAATTCGGCAAAACCAATCGGTAAGGATGACTACTATTTCATATAATTTCAAAACTACTAAGAAATAACGCTGAAATACTTAAAATTATGCCTAAATGTATAAAATATATGTTTTTAAATGTAAATAATTTATTAATAATTATTTGTTTTCCGATACCAAAGTCCGATACTCCGATACGATACCGCCGATACTACCGATATCGTCGATACCAATACTCATAGGAATAGTCCGAAACTGATTCCGATACCGATTGTGAACCTTGACCGATAGTGCGATACCGATACCGATATCGATAGTGCGATACCGATACCAAACTGAATCAATTACCGATGCCTAGAGTCCACTTCTAGGATATGGGAGCTATATCCTAAATATCTAGTCTAAAATTAACTTGGTTAGGATACTAGAGTATCCTTATTATCTAGCAAGCACTACCTTAGTCTAGTCAAACTAGCATTAATTACCTATAATTCCTACCATGTCTACAATCAAACATTACATCCCAAGCCGTCCTGCATGCTAATTATAATAGGCACATATATATATGTATATCACAGTTAGATTTATAGACCTTGAACCCAAACACACTTATGCAGATGAAGAACTCGCACTGTCCTTGACACAGTGAACATATACACCATGAACCCAAACTCCATATTTACATTTAATAATCTAAACACCACCAAACTAATGGATAACACCCAATATGGATAACACATTATTTAGCCAATATATAAACTTAGATGAATTTGATAAGCAAAGCCCCCCGCCGCCCCGACCAAAGCCCGCCGCCCCAAGCCCGCCGCCTAGCCCCCGACGCCCCTGACCAAAGCCCGCCGCCCCAAGCCCCAAGCTCGCCGCCCAGCCCCCGACGCCACCGCCCCAAGCCCGCCGCCCAGCCCCCGACGCCCCCGCCCCAAGCCCGCCGCCCAGGCCCCGACGCCCCCGCCCCAAGCCAGCCGCCCAGCCCCCGACGCCCCCACCCCAAGCCGGCCGCCCAGGCCCCGACGCCCCCGCTCCAAGCCGGTCGCCCAGCCCCCGACGCCCCCGCCCCAAGCCCGCCGCCCAGCCCCCGACGCCCCCGCCCCAAGCCCGAATGTCCCCAAGCCCGCCGTCCTCGCTGCCCCTACGTCGACACCGCGACACAGAGAGAGAGAGAGAGAGAAAGAGAGAGAGAGAGAGAGAGGGGATTACCTTCGGAAGAGAGAGAGAGGAGAGGATGCCGTCGCCGTTCACCGAAGCCGCACGAGAGAGAGAGAGACAGAGAGAAAGAGAGAGAGGTGAGAGATTGAATTTGGGGGGAATGCCAAAAGTTTCCCCCGCCTTTTCATTTAAGTCTGGAACGCAAATTTAGCGACAGAATAGCGACTGCTAATAATCCGTCGCCAGGTAGTCACTAATATTGATTATCCGACTGAATATCCGTCGCTAAGTCGTCGAAAATATGTTCCGCCAATTTCCTACACAAATTCCGCCAAATAATCGACTGTGTAGCGACGACAGTAACTCCGTCGCTATAACACCGACAGTCTAGCGACGGATGTGCGACCTTTCCTCCCCCTAAAATTAAAATAAAAATGGCAAATGCGTATAGTCGGAAATCAGTCGCTGAGCGGCCACGAAACCGTCGCTAATACCGACGAAAAAAGTCCGTCGCTAAAAAATCGTCGCTAAATGAGTGTATTTTGGTAGTGAATCTCCCATTTATGGCGCACGTATTATACAATCGCACCATTTAAACAATAAGTCATCCTAAACATTCGCGCGTGCTAGGTCACCTGTGATCAAGCTGTATGGGTGGACAGTCATAACATTGGTCACACACAAAAAGAAGAAGAAAATACTGTCTTTTCTTTATTGGCGCATGGCACCACAAATCGAGTACGCCTGAGAGATCCTGTGCTGAGGATCCTCGAGTACAAAAAAGAATTCTGGAGAATGGGACGATGAAGATCGAGCGGCAGTTGCTCCTTTACTCCGTTGACACTCCGATTACAAAAGTGGAAGAAAATCTAAGAAAATTGTTAACTCTCGGCTCACTGGCAAGAAATACAGCAAATTGGCTCTTGAAAATGCTCTACGTTCTGTGTTTTGAAGAGGGATGAGGCCCCTTTTTATAGTCATTCTTGAGCTGGAATGATGTTATGCACCCACATGAGGAAAACACACTGGTTTTCATGTGGGCGCATAGTCCTGCCTTAGGTGCATAAGGTATAGGCCATGCAGGCTGCGAGATCGTGGGTTGGTCGTGGTGTTGACGTGGCCGCATGCTTCGGTGCACGACTGCTCGTGGAGACTGAAGTGGCCGTGCGCTTCGGTGCACATTTTGATTATGGCATTGACCGATTCAGGCTTGGGCACATAGCCCTGTTTCAGGTTATGCACCCTCCTTCACAGAGGGTGGCTTAGGTGCATAGAGCTTCACAGGCTTGGGCACATAGAGTTTTATAGGATGGTGGGCGGATAGGAGCTTCATAGGGTGACTTGAGCACATAGGAGCTTCACTTGGGCACATATGTCCTCTTTTGTCTTGGGCGCATAAGGCTCCATTTGCTAAAATTTTCATGCTTCTATAAGACCCCCTACAAAGTTTTCGATACTTGAACGAGTTCGAAACACTTTGAAAGAAGCATGGTTTGTCTTCTCGTGATGCAATGGGCGCATAGCACGGCTCTCTCTTTGGGCGTATAGTATTTGGCCAGCCTGTCAGAGAGATACGACTGTTGAGATCTTCTTCAAAATTTGAACTGACAGATTCATCGGGGTAGAATTTGAAGAGGTCCGTCCTTCATACGTCGTCCACATCAGCAAGTGGAAGTCGCATAATCTGCAAGAGGCTGTTCTTTACGTGGGCGCATAGGCCATTGTAGGCGCATACTACGCAATAGGCGCATAGGCGCATAAAGCTAGTGGGTGCATAGGAAGCGGCCTATGCCTATAAATAGGCTCTGAAGGAGAGAGAAAGCTCATTATTCCCCTCTCTTAGAATTTTTCAAAAACTCTTCATCTTCTTTCTTTGAGAACCATGTCTCCCAAGGTCGCTAAGAGATCCACGAAACGCAAGGGGGCTGCGCCGAGTAGCTCTTCTCCTGCGACGGCGTCTTCACCAGTCTAGGACCCAATTCTGGGTGAAGGCACGCTTCAAAAAGTCTCGAGCACTAATTTGCGACGCTCAGACTTTTCTTCTGCCTGGGTGCTTGCGCCTAAGGCAACATACTTCTGTGAGCATCATTATGCGTCCACAGAAGTCATGCGCCAACACCGTGGTTTGTTATGCGCCCACATGTTGCCATGTTATACGCCCTCAAGCTGCGGCATGTTATGTGCCCACGTACTGTTCGTGTGTTATGCGTCCACATGTTTGTTTTGGGCGCATATCCCTTTGGACGCATAAAAGCCCTTCAGAACTTAGTTTTTTCTGTGGATTTCTGAGTCTGACTTTCTTTCTGTCCTTGCGTAACCATGTTTGTCCCTTTCGGTTCTGCTTGTCACATTTTTGGCACAAGCCTTGTAACCAATATGGTTAGCGATGTTCAGGCAAAAATCAGTCATGACCAACCTATGGAACGGGTGATCGCAATAATTGAACATGACAAAACCTTTCTGAAGCAGATGATAAATGATGAGAAGCTCGGAGGGTCGTACAGTTGGAAGAAGCCGTACTTTCTATTTGGTGACAACGTAGGATTTGAGGATGACGTGACGATATGTCTGGAAGGTCCTTTGGTAGTTATATTGAATGACCAAAGAATAGGGCTGCCATCGATGAAGCGCCAATACCCTCTATCAGCGTTTGCTGATCTGGCTGTGCAAAGGCAAATGAAATGGGACCTGACTCATGAACTTTCTGGGGTTGTCTCTGGCAGGATCCAGTTCAACTCTGGTAACCGGAAGAAGGACATGTTCAAGTGTGTCAAGGGTTCTACGTCCTACTCCATGAGGGGCTACAACCGGGTGTTATACTGAACGATGTCCCGACTGATCTTCATCCCTATGATGCGGAGACTCTCCAACTTGATGCTGTCGAAGAAGGAGTCATATCCGGAAGAAAAGATGCGGATGGAAGGCTGGAGGCATTTTGTTTCGTTCTGGAGTGACCTTACTGGATGGGTGCTCTCAACTTACGAGGCCACCCTAAAAGCTGTCGGTCTTCTTTATGCTGTCAGGGCCACTCAATATGGTATTAAGGTTAACTGGTCGAGGTTTGTCTCCTTGGCAGAGCTGTACAACCATCATACGTGCACCTTCTTCACTCCGGGCGGGGAGATGGGTTTAGCTCTTCACGAGATGCAGGCAGTATCCAAACTTCCCTGGAGGATAGAGCCGTATGCAGAATACGTCCCCAGTGATGCAGAGATCTTGGAATTGAAGAAGGAAAACTCTGACATGATGGAGGTGTACAAAGAGTTACTCTGCCACTTTTTTATTTGTCACCAGATTACGAAGAAGGGTGAGACCGAGGGGTCCCTCCTGCATATGAGGTCCTGGACCAACTATGTTTTCACCAGAGAAGGAGAGAATGGCCCGGTCTCCTTCTTGTCTCGCAAGCCCTTGACGATCTCTGAGTTAGATCAGCTGATGACAGATCACGGAGCTGCGGATGACAAAGATAGTGATGATCCTGAAGGAAATTCCCTGATTTATCATTTCTTCGGACAAGCCGAGTTCAAGATATCAGAAAAGGCGGTGCTGGCCGCTTTCCTGATGATATGGCTTCGTGACTACGTAGTCCCTGGGGGTTCAGGGTCCACTGAGAGAATGAGCCAGGGGATGATACTTCCGGCTGTAAGGATGGCCTTTGGCGCCCACTTGCTCTGCTTCCAGCGATGGTCTATATCATCCAACAGGGTTTGCGATATTTTGTTGTGAATGCGATAACATCCGAAGGCAAGAAGGACTTTGCTAGGACTGAGTTACCCTTTTCACTATCTGATGGGGTGGCTGGTACTACATTATCCCAGATTGATGAATGTTGGGCTAATGGCAGATTCTTTAGCGGGAGATGCCTTCATTTGGAGGTTCAGAGACACGAATTGGACCGTTACATGGGTGCCCGTTTGAAGGAGGGTTTTGAGTTTTCTGCAGAATTATAAATTATTTAGAGTATCGCCTCCATCTGGTAGTGGTTGCACGGGAGACACCCTAGTAGATGAGGGAGCACTCACTACTAGCCTTCCTATTGGAGCATTTCGTTGGCTCCAATCCATTAGGCCTTCTCATCTGGTACTCAGGAACAGAAACAACACTTTTCTGGAACCTTACTTGCCAAGCCGCTTTGTACGGTAATTCGGCTACAGCCAGCATCTCTTGGGCAATCCCAGTCCTCATCTCCAGTCGATAGGGAGTCTGAAAGACGTGGCACGTGCATGGGGGTTCTACAATGCTGGATGAACATGGGGCAGTTTTTACCTTGCCCGAAGATAAACTCGACACCCTTATGCTCTTTCCTGCTGCTAAGTTCTATATTCAGGTCAATACCCTTCCTTCTCGATATAACCGTGAGCATAGTTTTATATCGGAGACCAAGCTTGCCCCTATCCTTGCTGATATAGGACGAGCATGAGCAATGGACAGTAGCAGAAAGGAAGGCGCCACGCCCACAGTTGAACCAGCTGCAGTGCCGCAACAGAGAGTTGTTGTTGAAGAGCCTATCGTTGCAGCGCCTCGTAGAGAGGGCACTGAAGAACCTCTTCCTACCGTTCCTCATAAGAGAAAGGCTCCCACAGAGCTAGTGCCACAGCCAAAAAGAAAGAAGGTGGTTGTTTCCCAGGGGAGAAAGAAGGTTGCAGACGTAAGTGCCGGCTCGCCTCCTCCCAGAAGGTCTTTTCGGCAGATGGTGTTGCAGGCCGTTGCCATTCGGGAGGTAGATCCCTTCCTAGACTTTGTAGCCGTTCTGGTCAACCCTTTAGAAGTTTTCTCACCCTTGCGTTTGTCTTTTGTGCAGGACCCCGAAGTTGTAGCTGAGGCAGGTACCTCCTCGTTTGAGGAGGTGGAGGTGACGACAGTGTCCCCTGCTTGTCCCCGATCGATGTATGAGGACGGGTCTTCTTCAGCTGTAAGGCCTGAGTGACGGGGTGATCAGGATGAAGGCCTAGATCATGACGGTGGTCAGAAGATCAGTCCCTCTTACGACATATCTGTGGGGGATTTATCTGCAATAGGAACTGCGATGAGAGAGTTGGATGAGAATCAAGTCCAATCGGCTCATCCTCCTGCGGGTATGTCATCTTTGCGTCTCTCTTCGGATGAGATTTTTCGACTTTGATTTTGCGTGCTCCTTGTGAGGCTGACAACGATTGTATGTTCCCTTGTAGACAAGAGGAAAGAACCCCTTACGAAGATAGTCCCCGCCATTGGGGAAGGGACAGAAGTTGTTCCCGGCTCCTCAAATTTTGCTGGTGTGGGGGAAGCTGTTAGTGAGCCGGTATCGGCTTCAGAAGGAGAAGTGGAGCAGCCTGCTGAGTAATCCACTCATGTTCCGGCTGAGATTGTAGAAGATATCAGGCCTGATACAGGTCAGGGCCTTGATATTGTTCTTTTTGAACAGTCTGGGCCTGCTCTTGGTTTCCCTGAAACTAAGGTTGATAACGTAACCCAGGCTGGAGTTGAGTAAGCCAAAGGTACAAAATTGTAATTCTTTTACATTTTTCTCCTTCTTTTTTATTACTGATGCATATGTTGTTTTCTCTGTCATGTTCGGCTTCTTGTCAGGTGTCTCTTCCTGGAGCGAAAGAAACTTTCCAAGCCTTCTCTCTGACGACCTCCACTGAAGATGAGGAGATGGCCCAGGAAGTCGTCAAAGCTTTTTACTCTATACTGAAAGTGAAGCTTCCTGGAGTCTTGAATCGGAATGCTACCTTCGGCCTTGTGAAGGCTGTTGCCGAATGCCAAGTGGCGGCCCTCGAGAGCATTGTCGGCTATGAAGAGAGGGCCAACACTTTGAAGAAAGTTCTGAACGACCTGGAGGGTCAAGTAACCAGGTTCAGGGATACCAAACAGCGGAGCCCGACGTCGCTGTTCCGCACGGAGGATGAGGCTTTGATGACGGCTCTTGCGGAAGAGAAGGCTACTTTCCAGGTAAGGAAGGACGCCCTCGTTCGGAAGATTGGTGAAGTGGCTGACCAGTATAGTCAGTTCAACGCTGCATGTGAGGCGCGTGCTGCCTCGAAGAACAAACTGGTTGCACATATCACCGAGAGGTATATTCACTCGCGCAGATCAAGAATAAGATCGCCCAACTGGAAGCCGACTTGAGGGTGGTGACATCTGAACAGGAGGATTATTTGTCTCAGGCTGCCATGACTGCTACCACTTCTTCCCATTTAGAAGAACAGCTGGCGAAGTTGGAGGGGGAGCATCTGAGTCTGATCCTCTTCGAGGATGAAGCTGCTCGCCAAGAAAAGGCGTGCTGTCGAACTACTGCGAAGTCTGAAACCGAAATTACGGCTCTAAGGGACAACATCGATCAATCGCCTATGTATCCCTTAGATTCTTTGTAACCCTTTTTTTTAGCCGTCACGGCTCTTGTACCCTTTTTTTGTCTCTTGATAGACGTTTGAGTAAAGAAAAAGTGAATGTGGCTTTGTGAAATATCGGAACTAGAGATAATGTGGACGTAGCAAGGATATTTCTAGTAGGTATTCCGCAGGGGAATTTTAATGTGGACCTATTATCCGTTTTATATTCAAGTTACTCGAATATAGATAATAAGTTGGACGAAGCTGCTAGTAGAGGTAATATGGACGTAATAGCAGAGGATGTTCTATATCTGACCAGAGGTAATATGGACATGAAAAGATATATACCATTAGGTGGGAGTGGATAGTTCAGAGGTAATATGGACGTGATTATCCTTGATGAATGCTTTGCTCAGAGGTTATGTGGATATGGCAAAACATTTAATCATTCCACTGGAGAAATAATTATCGGAAAACAAATTCAGAGGTAATAGGGACGTGACTTGTTTTCGTCAAACCGAGTTTGGACAGAGTCAAAAACGGAAATGATTCCACTGGAGAAATAATTATCGGAAGACAAATTCAGAGGTAATAGGGACGTGACTTGTTTTCGTCAAACCGAGTTTGGACAATCAAAAACGGGAATGATTCCACTGGGGAAATATTTTAGAGGACCTATTATCCAGGGTGTATTCAAGACTCTTGAAATACGGATAATAGTTAGATAATTTTTTGAATCATATAAACATCGCACTGTACATTTATATGACTGAACATATGTGTGTAGAAGCATGGAAAATATTGCTTTTAGTCCTATATCGGAAAGGAGAAGAAGAAAGGGCTTACTCCATTATATAAATAGAGCCCCCTTGCCTCCTTTGAAAATGGCACCAACTTTCCTTCCCTCCTTCCAACTTGGACTCTTCCTACTTCGCACCTTCGGGTGCTAAGTCGAAGAAGTCTAGGACAGTACGGGCTCAACAAGCCCAGTCAACTGTCCAAGCTGTTGACCGTCAGCAGATACCGTTAACTGTTATACGGGCTCCTGATGGAAAGTTATACAGAACCACTCGTGTCCAAATCCCACATACGAAATGGACAGGGTGTGTCTCAGAAGTCTTCCTACAACGATCGAGAGCAAGTTCTTTCACTAGCCTTAGATCAGGGAGCAAATATGATACCTACGCACCCGAGCATTCGGGATACCCGGGCCCACAAAACGGATACGAAGGTAGATCAATCTGCCATCAATTTGCGAGAGGTGATTACTTACAAATGCAAGAAGAAAGAAGCAACCTTGGCGTGCGATGAGCCCTTTCCAGGAAATCACTGCACCCAAGCCGTCATCAACTGCCGCTGCCATAAGACAGTGGCCCCACTACCAAGGTAGTCTGTGTTCCAGCGACTGCAACCTAATGCGCCTTTCCGAAATCATCACGAAAACATGATGCCAATTGAAGACGTTGTAACGGCCTGCTCTCAACAAGATAAATTACTCAGATGTCTCAGTGAGGCGCATCATCTTAGTCAAGCGCATCACAATCTTCTGAAGAAGTCCACCGTCAAATCTTCTTCGACCAAGGAGATCCATAATCCGCAGTGCCAGCACTCGCCAAGGAGGAGGGTCGGTCAAATTCATTTTTTTCGAGAAGTCAAGAGGGAGACAAACGAAACTCTCTCAAAATATGACATTCGGCACAACACCTTCTCCTAGGGCCCCCATTCCCATCCATCCAGAAGATATCCTTCATGAGACTTAGTCATGAAACATTCCTTATGCGGCTCGATCATAAGATGGCCTCGTGCAGCTCGGTCAGAAGGCATTCCTCATACGACTCGGTCATGAGATATTCCTCATGCGGCTCGATCATAAGACGTTCTTCATTTGGCTCGGTCATGAGATATCCTTCATGTGGATCGGTCATGAGACATTCCTTCATGCGGCTCGGTCATGAGACGTTCCTTCATATGGCTCGATCATGAGACATTCTTTCATGCGGCTCAGCCATGAGACATTCTTCATGTGGTTTGGCCAGGAGACATCCTTTATGCGGCTTGCTACAGAAGAGTAGTTGATGCACGTGACAAGTTGACCAGGTCTCAACCGCTCAACGACAAATCACAATAAATCCTAACAAATCCCTATCTATCAGTCACAGACCGAGTCTCGAGGCATGATTACCGCCATGTGGCTCGGGGATTTGCCACGTGGTTATCTATACGGCTCAAAATATCATTCATCCTAAAATTACTATAAATAGCAGGGTACCACACCCCTGCAAGATGGTTGGCAATCAAAGGCTGGCAACCTTCAAGAGAAAAGTAATTTCTTCACGAGCTAGAGACTGCATCAGATAGTCCACGGAGTAAGGCAGAGTTGATAGCACTTTTCTGAGCCTCTACCGTCACCCCTCAGAATCAAAACTAAACAATTGTACTTAGATTGTTTTCTAGGATTTCTTTCTAGGCTTTTTTTGGTACAAGCGAGTTTGCAATCAATTTCAATGTTCTGTAATACCTGTCTTTAATTTTTATGGCAAACACGATGGCGACTCTGCTTGGGACATCCTTCTCTTCCGATGAGAAGTTGGTGACGCAATCTGACGCATCCAAGCTCGGCTCTACACAGCAGATGCTTGTGGTTCGCTTTGACCAACAAGAGTTCGAAGAATTGCTCTCTGAAGGGAGCGCCAGTCCGTCTCAGAAGCGAGCCAACCTAAAGAGGACTCGCAAGGCGTCAGTATGCAAAATTGTTGCTGCCGACCAAGTTCTCAAAGGAGCTCCTTCTGTAATCCAAGACAGTGACCAGAACTCTGCGGCTTTATTTCCGACCGCAAAGGACCCCACTGTCCCTAAATCCAGTAGAGGAAAATACTACGATGCTGCATTTTTGGGGGCACAAGGAAAATCTATACGGACAAAGAAGAGGCCACAGAGAGAAGATAGGCAGTCTGTCCGTACAACAACCAACTCTAGTCGCAGATAGACAACTCATGCTGCAGCCAACTCTAGCCGCAGGCAGACAACTCATGCGACAGCCAACTCTGGCCACAGGAAGATGATCCATGCGGTAGCCAACTCTAACCGTAAGAAGATGGTCCATGCGACGACCAATCCTGCTCTCAGACAGGATGTCTCATGCGGCTATGTCAGAAGCTCTGTGTTCGACCGCCTCTCATGAGGGCCCGACGCAATACGGCCCACCGAGGATGCGGGATGTATCAATCTAGACTCGTTTTACTATGCGCCTTTGGGTGCTAAGTCAAAAAAGCCTAGGGCAGTACGGGCCTAATCAGCCCAGTCAACTGTCCAAGTTGCTGACTGTCAGTGGGCCCCGTTGACTGTTACACGGGCTCCGGACGGAAAGTTGTACAAAGCCACCCGCGTCCAATCCCCCAGGGCTAACGGACAGGGTGGATCTTTGAAGTCTTCCTCTAAAGATCTAGAGCAAGTACTTTTACTAGCCACGGATCAAGAAGCAAACATGATGCCTAGGCACATGTGCGCTCGGGATTCCCGAGTTCACAAGTTTGGTACAAAGGTAGAGCAACGTTCTACCGACTTACGTGACGTGATTACTCACAAATGCAAGACGGCAGCACCAGCATGCAATGAGTCCCTCTCAGGGCATCGTTGCACCCAAGTCACCATCAACTGCTGCTGTAACAAATTAGCAGCACCTGAAGATCGGCAGTCAGTTTTCCAGAGACTGCAGCAGCCAGCACCTGTCCAAATTCCAGGGGACGAGGAGTTTCCTTTTGCCACCTGTAATTCAACTCAAAAAGTTTCTCCTGGCAAGGGAGGAAAGAAGACTGGCTCTTCCAGCCCAGCCATCTCGGCCAGTATTACAAGGAGACCCTCATCTGGGAGGTTCCCATCAACCACCGGGGGTGTCTATTTAGGTACTCGATCCAAAAAGAAGCTTTCGGTACTCGGGGGTGCACCTTCGGCCTACTTGAGATTATATAAAGCTGGGGGTAGCAGCCTCCTCAATGTATGCAACAACTCGATGTACCAAGAGCACACACAGGGGGTAGAGATCCCCCAAAACTCTGCAACAGAATCAGATTTCCCTGAGGGCCACCTTCCTCACCAAGACGATGCGGCTTCCTGCACAGGGGGTAGTACCCCTTCCGAGTCGGAGAAAGATGATATTCCGACATTCTCTGACGATTTCTCTATACAAGGGTACGACACAGAGAGTACCTCTGCCACAATCTCCTCCACCTCTACCCACGTGAGAATAGTCTTTATGACTGACGACGATCATGAAGCGCCTTTCGACCAACAACGGCTACAAGTGCTGAAAGCCATGCTCCTATCCTTGGTCAAGTCTGTGGACGAGATCAAAGCCGCCTTGCCAACTCAACCAGCAAGGATGTCCGGACAAACAAGCTTGGGACCCGCAGTCAATGCGGACTCCAACATGATCGCCCCTCTTTTGGGTGATGATCCCGTAGCACCATCCGTTCCTTCAGCTGTAGATGAAGCCAAGGAGGCAAGGAGGGAAGTCCAAGAGCTTCGGACAATGTTCAATGCCCGAGACTCCTCTCGAGATCTAAGAATACGACAGCCATATCCTGTTGCATGGAGAGATGTGCCTTTTACACCACGATACAAGCCGTTTCATATCGATTCTTATGATGGGAAGTCTCACCCCCGTTTTCTGTTTTACGTATTTCAGTATACGTGTACGGAATTCGGAACCATATTGTGACTTGTCTTAACTAGCAAATCTTTGTTTAATCTTGCATTGGTTTAATATTGGCAGGGCTTGGTTTTGGTTTGCCTTGGTTGGGTTGGTTCAATATGCGACCCCTCCCTTTAAAAGTTACCAACCCCTCTTTCTCTCTCTCTTCTCATTTACTTCTCATTCTTCATTTATTTCTTCATCTTCTTCCGCTTAACTTCTCCACCTACCAAGAGAGGCTTAGGTAAGTGCAACTTGCTTCATGGAGGAACTCCATTTTTATTATTCTATTGTCTTCCTCACGAGATTCTAAGACACTTTAGTACTTAGCATTTTCAATTTTCATGGTTTATTTCTTGTAGATCTAAGCTTGTTGCATATTCAAATTTCTTGGGTTTTGATCTATCAAACTTTATTATTTTTTAGTTTTAATTGTTCCATGTTGTTGAGAATTTCATTCTACCCCATTTTGACTTACGGAAGTCCAAATTTGGACTTACGGTGAAGGTTTTATGGAGCTTGAAAACTATGGGTTCCATGGCCATCCTTCTCAGATTTTGAGAGATGGATGGGTCCCCATAGACCCCAGCCGCATGGATGGGTCCCCATCGACACAGCCGCATGGATGGGTCCCCATCGACCCAGCCACATGGATGGGTCCCCATCGACCCCAGCCGCTTGGATGGGTCCCCATCGACCCAGCCGCATGGATGGGTCCCCATCGACCCCAGCCGTATGGATGGGTCCCCATCGACCCCAGCCGTATGGATGGGTACCCATCCACTGCCGTATGAGACCCCATCCACCCTTGGCCGCATAACGCCTATTTTAGGCTATTTTCTTGTCCTATTTGGCTGATTTGTGGTCATAATCTCTTCCAACTTCCAACATAGAAGTTGTAGATCTTTTCCTTAGTTTCAAGAATATGTTACTAGCTATTTTATGCATGTTTCTCTCAATCCTGATAGTGACCTGTTAAGGCGCACTCTTAACAAGTAACAAGTAGCATGACACGATAATGGCCTGTTAAGGCGCACTCTTAATAAGTAACTTGACATGATAACTCTGAATTAGTGATCCGTCGTAGTGCACTCTTGACAAGCAACCTTGACATGATAATTCTTGATGGTGGTCCGTCGTGACGCACTCTGACATGATAAGTGATCTTGACAGTGGCCCGTCGTGGCACACTCTTGACAAGTAATCTTGATTAGTAAGTCTAACATGTAATCATGAATGCTGTTTTGACGGCTATCTCGACATGATAGTAAACTCTCATGACACCGTGGGTGATTGTATTGAATGCGCTTGTATAATTTACCAGTTTTGTCTCGCATCATGTCTAGGACCTGTATCCCTGGTTACCACGATCAGGGATTCATGCTGAATCTGACTAGGTTAATGACTAGATTGATCAAGTAGTTCATATAGAGAGATATTTCGGCTGCAAGCAATCCTGTTATCTGGGCGCCTTCCTGATGGACTTATAGCCTGCCGACGAGTAGGGCACATTTCCAGCTCACTGTTATATGGGGCACTACATAAAACGATTACTATGCACACTGTCATGTGTTGCATCTAAGTCACCTAACAAGCCAAGATAACTCTTAACATGAACCTTGCGTCTGGATAACCTGGATAGTCTGTAGGGCTTGTGGCCGTAGGAATATCTTATTGCATCTTGCTAGTAACTAGGCTTGTGATAACCCTAGCTAGTTAACTATCAAGCCGTACTCTTGCTTGGCCGTGAATGTTGGATGGAGTCCCATCTTGTCTAGTCTTGTCTAGACCCAGTACATGGCTATCTCTGGACATGCTTGTATATGCTTTACTCTATCGATAATTGCTTAGAGACTAAAGTTCCGTTCAGGTGAAGGGTCACAACCCCGGTCTTTGTTTGGTTCACGGGTTGTAACTTGGTTACCGGAATAGTCCTTTAGTCATCTTGTCATTTATCATCATGTTTTTTTTAACTCATGTCCTATGTTATTTCAGCTATGACTTATGTGCTAATATGCTGGTTTTAGTTCTTAAGTGAAGCCTCCTTTGTGGCACTTGCTCTTTCTGGGGTCTAACCCAGCTGGTTTTGTATGGCCAGATTTCGGAGCAGCTTTCGAGGATCTCTCAGCCTTCCTGCCAAATGGTGACCACTAGAAGAAACCCTGGCAACGAGTGGGTTTTATTTTGCTCTCCCACTCTATTTTAAAATTATTCTTTTGAGGCGTTTAGCCACCGAACAAGTGTTAGCTCGTATTGAATTTACATTCCTGTCTGCCTACGGGCTGTAACATGATTGACAAATCCTAGGGTTGATCATGTATGACTTAAACTCTTGCTAGTCTTCTCATTTTGTATGACTAGCTTCTTGATCATCTGAATATATAATGTTTGGGATGCCTTACTTTGTATATCTGATGATCTACCATCTTGTTACATTTACTTGTTTGCTTGAGATTGAGACACTAGGCTTGTTCTTGACCCTAAGAGACTAATGGCTTGTAGTAAACCCTCATGCATCTAGACAGTCGTGACCGTATTGTGAGGTGGGATTCACTTCAATGTACGTAGCTGGCTGTGTCTGTCCCCCATCCTCTAGTAATCTGGTTCTGGGGCGTGACAGGAAGACCTCTGCTAGTCGGTACATGACTTACTTTGAAGTCACAAGCGACCACTTGCCATATAGTGATGCCATCCTCATGCGACTATTCATCGAAGCATTAGAGGGGATCGCGTTCGACTGGTACCGCAACCTTCCCGACAACTGCATTCACTCTTTTGACGGCTTCAAGCACATGTTCCTGGAGAGATTATACGAAGTATGGCATGATGTGACGATGTCATCTCTCATGGATGTCATTCAGGAAGAGAGGGAGCTGACAAGAAACTATATCGAGCGGTTCCGCCAAACCGCAATGAGATTGCCCCAAGGCAATCCCGAGAGCTCCTTGATTGAAATCTGTCAGAAGAGGCTGCTCCCTGCAATTAGCCTCTGGATGAGTGACGATCAGTTCAGAGATTGGACGACCTTCATCATAAGTGCTACCAACGTTGAAACAAAATTGAAGAAGGCTTGCCAGTTGGGATTACACATCCCAGATGGAGAAGCTAAGGATAGACGTCCTGGTTCCACCTCCGGTAACAACAACAGTGGCGCCACCACCAACCGGGACAATAAGGGCAAACAAGCCATGGTCACTGATGCGTCTCAGAAGCCCGAACAAAAACAGGTGAAAGGTCTATGGTCCAAGATCAACTACTCATTTGAAGATAGTCATGTCAAACCTATCTTTGATATGCTCGTGCAAGGGGGTAGGATCCAACTTCTGCCACGAAGGCGCAAGCCCCGAGCAGCAGAAATGGAGGACCCAAAATATGGTCACTTCCACCGCAATGTCCATCATGCCACCCAGTATTCCTTCCAATTGTAGCGGTACATTCAGAGTCTTATCGACTCAAAAGCTCTGTCGATAGACTTTAAAAAGGTTACTATGGCGGCAAACATGGTATCTATTCAGTTCGACGACTTCCCTCTAACAAGCACTCCATACGGGGTCATACCTGTCCCTCGGGCAACGATGGAGGTTATTAATCTTCCACCCGTCCGGAACCAGACTTCTGGACTGGTACCTCTCACTACCTCGCGAGGAGAAATCATATGGGTGCATCCAGACTTAGTACCCGAAGTTATCCAGGGGGTGTCATCTCCTACCAACAAGAAGAAGGACAGGAAGGCTAGAGCCTGCCACACAATATCAACTGAAGCTGAAGAAGCTGCAGATGTTGTTACCCGGTCTGGAGCACAAGTCCAGCCCGTACGGGATAGTCCAGCCGGAGATCCTCAGCCAGCAACGTTGCCTCCCTCTGATATTCTAAGGCCATCTCAGCCTCCACTGGCGGATAAGTCCAAGACAAAGGAAACCCGCTTCGATAGGCCAATCTAGACTGTTGATTTTCCCTTTCTGCATATCATTACTCTTAGTTGGTGTGCCTATTGATCTCTAGTTTACATTTCTAAAGTCCAATCTAGACTGTTGATTTTCCCTTTCTGCATGCTTCAATCTATTAGTATTGATTCTTTTTTGTTGATTTTCTAGTATTCTTTGCTACCACATAATTTTCCTTGTATCACATAGTTTTTTCTTGTACATAGGGGTGGGCATACGGTTCTAGGACCCGCGGTTCTGCCCGGCCCGAACCGTAAAATGTCTAAACAAGCCGGTTCCTAAATTTTGAAATTTAAACGGGACGGGTCGTGTGACATTAACGGGTCAGGGCGGGTCCTATTTTCAAAATAAATGGGGCCCCGGCCCGACCCGTTTCTAGGAGTATATATATTTTTATATCAATTTTTAGCATTTTTTGTTATTATAGTCTATACATAATAGAATATCTTATTGTTTACTAAACAAATTCTAGAAGTTTGAGAAGACATTAGACTTGTTTTGTTCTTATAGACAATATAACATATGTAAATGTTTACTATTATATAATTTTTTAAACTTTTTTTTTGACTCGTTTGGACCCGCGGGTCGACCCATTTCGGACCCATTTCAAACGGGTCGGGTTCGGTCCGGGTCCAATATTTTTTGGACCCGCCCCGCCCCGCCAAGTAACGGGTACCGGGTCCAACTAATTTGGGCCCGGTCCGACCCGTGCCCACCCCTACTTGTACATGTATTTATGGCTCTGATTTTGCTGAGCTAAGATAATTTTGTCTCATTGTTTTTTCTTCCAGGTTTGTGTTCGACTTGTGAAAACCAATCAACTATGCAGAGGGAGGCAACAAAATGCCAGGATGGAGCACATGAAAACCTAAGGTGCTTTCTTCGTGTTATTTATTGTTGATAACACACTTTTGGTGTCTTGCTTTCCATATTCACTCTTATATATGCAGGGTGTGTTGCACAAAATTGGGTGATGTATGGTATACACTACTACAACATTCAAACATGCATTTGACTATAAGCTATCTGATATATACTGGTATGCTGGTGATTCTTCTTTGCTCTAAGCCTCAGATTGTTACTAAAGCCTTGCCTATAACTGTGTTGCCTTGAAAAAGTTACTTGTGAAGGGACTTATTTCTTTCCCCCTTCTGATCTCAAGTGCACTGTTGATTGTGGTTGGATCATTGGGCACAGCTTTGTGACATATGGACCTGTTTTGAATGGGCCAGTGTTCTAGTTTTTTGAAGGGGTAACTTTTTTCGATAGAATTTTGCAATGTATTTTTCTACATTGCTTATGGTAACTTGCAATTTAGCTTACTATCACTGACATAATTTCAGTAAATTAGAAGCTTTGGTGAATTTTATCTATTTTATGCGATTCTAAAAGGTGTGGTTACTTTGTTATGGGTTCTAAACTTAGTCTTGATTTCCTATGTTGGTATTATTTTACAGCTTACCGAAGTATGAATCCTTCCACGACTTCCAAACAAAGAAGAAGCGCAAACATGTGCAATTACCTTAGGATATGGCAAAATGGCATAAATTGCAGTACTTGCAGCCTCCCTCCCACAAGGCAGACCTATCCTCGAATTTGACATTGACCCAACCAGCAAGCACAAACCCTAGCTAAAGATGGAAGTTAGAGGTCCTGGTTGGCACTACGAGAAGCATGGTAGTCTCGGTGGTCGCCCAAATAGGTATCCTCTTTATGCAGCAGAGAAGCGGGATGCCTGGTATAGGTGGTTCTGGAGTTGGTCTTGATTGGCAATGAACAAGGGCTTGATATGATGGTACCAGTATAGAAAAATAAAGTTCATGTAATTCTGATCATATAATGTTATCTGAAACATCTAGTATTATTTTTGTTTGGTCTGTTTTACTTCAAAATTGAAATATTTGATCAAGCTTTTATAAATGTAAGTGTCAAATTTGTATAGTACCTATTGTTTGAGTTATTCTGACTACAATAATCTTTAGCCAAATAGGGTATCCTATGTGATCTTTCTTCAAAATTGAAATATTTGATCTTGCTTGTTTGGTCTATAAAACTGGTGAATGTTCTTGAACAAATTATACTCTCATAATGAATATTGTTGATAATTGAGAGCTGAAAGCTCCGGCTCAATAGAGCCACCAATTTTTTTATAATTTTTTTACATTTGTTACTGTAAAACACCGTTGGTAACATTAGGGGTTACCAACACTTACAAACGTTAGGAATGAGACATTTGTAATGGCAAAAAACTGTTGGGAATAAGAAATTCCTAACGGTAAAAATCCTATAGGAATTAAAAATTACTAACGGTAAAAACCGTTAGTAAAATTCCCCACGCCAAACCCCCAACGGTAAAAAACCATTAGGAATTTCTTTGCTAACGCTTACAGTCATTAGGAAACGACTGTTTTGGTGTAGTGTCAGGGACTGGAGGGACCTTATAATTTTGACATATTAGCACAATTGGCAAATATGCCAGCAAAGTTATCGGTATATGAGCTCCTAAGGCTCTCCACGGATCTTCGTGTCACATTAAGCGAAGCACTCCAGAATGCAGATGCCTACTTAGCTCAGGTCAAGCCTCCAGGGAAAGACCCGCCAGCAGATCTACAGGACGGCTATAGCACAGATGCATTGCCCAACATCATATTTACTCCACAGGACATGTTGATCAAGTCCAATTTGCATGATCGCCCCTTGTACTACACTGGATACATAGACGACATCAAGGTGGGTCGGATGCATATCGACCCTGGCTCGTCACTAAGCATCATCCCGAAAAGCCTGCTCCAACTTCTTGGCATCCCTATGCATCGGCTAGTAGCAACCAACACTGTCGTTAGCGGTTTTAACTCAGGGAGAAGCTATCCCCTAGGGAAGATCCAGTTGAAGTGCCAGATTAGTGACCTGAAGACAGAAGTTACCTGCTACGTCGTAGATGCAGACACCTCCTACAACATCCTCCTAGAACGTCCATGGATACATGACTATATGATTGTGCCATCCACCCTTCACCAGTATTTCAAATATGTCAGTAAGTACGGTTCCGTGAAGACCGAATTTGTCGATATTGATCCCTTCAAAGGGGTTGAATCTTATTATTCTTCGGAGGCCTGTCTATATGATGAATCCAGGAAACATATAACGGACGAGCCGGAAGCCATCACAGTGCCAGAAGAACCCTTGAGAATTCGTCTCCAAGCCCACAAACCAGGCAGGGCCGCACCCCTTGTCGCAACCTTGCATAAAGAGGTGCTCGGTTTTCCTGCCACACCTACGCAGTTGGAACCAATGGTCATCCGTCTCCCGAGACCCAACCAAGAGCCAAAATCTGTCATAGGGCCGATGGTGATATGATTGCCCATATCTAGTCGAAAGCATTCGGAAGACATGAAGTATTCTGCCAAGCCGATGGTCATCTGTCTTGCCAAGACGAGCCGGCAACCAAGTGTCGATCCGACACCTCAGGCAAGCCAATACCACAAGTTGAACCCTTGGTGGTCAAGTTTCCCAAGACAGCGTCCCAACCTCCGATCATGCAGGGGGTAGCAGAAGAAGATGCATAACTCGCAAAGTATCTGGTTGCAAGGGTGGATAGTCTCTCTCCTGATGAAATGATAACCGTCCATACCGCAAGCCGACTTGCTCCCATTAAAGATGCCTGCTTCCTAGTCTCAGGCATCTTTGGCCGAAAAGAAGCATCTCAACCCTTCATGCCTCAAGTGTTTGATCTTGAACCCGATACCGGGAGACTACCGCTCTACCTGTATAGTCCTCAGGCCAAGTACTTCATGCAAAAAAAGGGTACGACATGGAGGCTACCCCAGGCTTGAATTACGGCAACGGTCGGCGATCGCCTCTGCAGCTGTCAACTCCGACATTATTATGGCAAATTCCTGAAGAAATACTATATCTAAAGGACATGCTGGTACTCCCTCAAAACCATCACATCTCCCTGAGTGGCGAGTCATATACGATAGTACCGCTGAACTCACACTCTATCACATCTCCCTGAGTAGCAAGTCACGTACGATGATACCTCTGAACTCACACTCTATTGCATTTCCCTGAGTGGCGAGTCATGTACGATGATACCTCTGAACTCCCACTATAATGCTTTACCTCATAGGAGTCTGTCCAGTTCATCATTATCCCTGAGCAAATTTTCTGATCCTGATTATCGTGTATCACGTCCATATTACCTCTGATACCGATAACCTTTCGACTTAAACACCTGTACCCCAACCCGGGATAAAAGGCACGGTGTTAAGACCATAAAACCTATCACCTCTGTTGGGTTTTGTTTCAAATCTATTACCCGTACCGCCAGTACGCAGAAGGATAATAGGTCCACAAAAGTTATCCTAATCTATTACCCGCACCACCAGTACGCAGAAGGGTAATAGGTCCATAAAAGTTATTATAATCTATTATTCGCACCATCGGTGTAGCAAAGAGTAGTAGGTCCACAAAATATCATTCAAATCTATTTGCTCGCATTTCCAGATGCACAAAAGGGTAATAGGTCCAAAAAATTCCCTAACGGGGAAAATAACCACGTCCATATTACCTCTGAGTTGTTTTTTCGTCCATCATAAACAAACCACCCAATACATAGAACTTCCATGTTGATAGCACCTCTGAGTTGTTCTGTATATCCTCATTAGGCCCACTCCTACCACGTCCTTATTATCTCTGAGTAGGAAGGCTCTACTTTAGACCCATATTTACCACGTCCATATTATCTCTGAGTAAATATGTTAGTTTTTCTCTCCACTTATTATCCGTACTCGCACCGCCAGTACACAAAAAGGATAATAGATCCACAAATGTTCTATGTTGACCACAAATGCTGTATTAGGTCTTCTAGTACATGAACCCCTTTTTCATAATCATAAGCTTCTGGAACCCAGTTGTTCCGTGGCAATCATTACCCGTTACGTAGAACTTCTACGTCCATATTACCTCTGAGTTGTTCTATGTATCCTCATCTGAGTCCACTCCTACCATGTCCTCATTACCTCTGAGTAGGAAGGCTCAACTTTAGACCCATATTTACCACGTCCTCATTACCTCTGAGTAAATATATTGGTTTTCTCTCCACTTATTATCCGTACTCGCACCGCCAGTACACAAAAAGGATAATAGGTCCACAAATGTCCTCTATTGACCACAAATGTTGTATTAGGTCATCTAGTACATGCATCCCTTTTTCAAAATCATATGCTTCTGGAACCCAGTTGTTCCGTGGCATTCATTACCCGTTACGTAGAACTTCCATGTCCATATTACCTCTGATTTGTTCTATGTATCCTTATCTGAGTCCACTCCCACCACGTCCTTATTACCATCAACCCCATATTTACCATGTTCTCACCACCTCTGAGTAAATATGATGGTTCCCTCTCACAACTTATTATCCGTACCTAAAACCAAGGTACGCCAAGGATGATAAGTCTACATAAAATCCCCAACGGAAGTACCCAAACCTATTACGTCCATGCTACCTCTGATAGGATTGCCACACCAAAACAACTCTACTTTCCATGCTTCTTATTCAAAGTATTCCAAATTTGCAATTTGAAAACTTTGAAGGGGGTCTTGTAGAAGCATGCAAAATATTTCTTTTAGTCCCACATCGGAAAGGAAAAAAAGAAAGGGCTTACTCCATTCTATAAATAGAGCCCCCTTGTCTCCTTTGAAAAGGGCACCAACTTCCCTTCCCTCCTTCCAACTTGGACTCTTCCTACTATTGTCACGCCCCAGAACCAGAATACTGGAAAGCAGGGGCGAACATAGCCAGCTACGTATATTGAAATGAAGTCTATCTCGTCATACGGTCACGGCTGTCTAGATATGAAGGTTTACTACAAGCCAACAGTCTCTTAAGGTCAAGCCAACTGTCTCAATCTCAAGCAAATAATATAATCACAAGATGTTTGACCACCAAATATACAATAAAAGGCGTTCCAAATATTACATATCAGCTGATCATGAAGCTAGTCGTACAAAATGCTAGGACTAGCAAGAGTTAAGTCATACATGATCAACCCTAGGATTTGTTAATCATGTTTACAGCCTGTAGGCAGACAGTAAGTAAAAGTGCATCGAGCTAACAGGTGCTCGTCGGCTAAAATGCCTCAAAAGAATAAATTTACAATAGAGTGAGCAAAACAAAATAGAAAACCCACTCGTAGCCCGGGTTCCTTCTAGTCGCCACCATCGGGCTGGAGGTTCGGAAGATCCTCGGGAGCTGTTCCGAAATCTGGCCACACAAAACCAGCTGGGTCAAACCCCAGAAAGAGCAAGTGCCACAAAAGAGGCCACAAAATAAGAACAAAAGCCAGCATATCAGAACATAAGAAATGAAATAAAAGTACAAGTAATAAAGAGCACGTCAGGACAATAAACGACTAGGGACGTAGAACCATTCTGGAATCTAGGTTACAACCCGTAAACCAAACAAGGGCCGGGGTTGTAACCCTTCGCCTGAACAACACTCTGTCTCCACCCATTTATTGTTTAATAATAAGTAAAATAGTCAAGTTCAAGAGTAGTCAGGTACTGGTACTAGACAAGACTTAGACAAGGCTGGACTCCATCCATTCACAAGCGGCCAAGCAATTACTACGGCTTACTACTTAACTAACTAGGGTTATAACAAGCCTAATTACTAACAAGATGCAAGTGAGAATTTCCCAGTCCCAAGGCCTGCAGATCATCCAGTTATCCTTCCGCGGGTTGAGAGTATGGTTGGGTACATCGCCCCGGAGACGATATACCCTTAGGTGACTTAGAGGGTGCAACACATGACAGTGCGCTGGAAATGTGCTCTACTCGTCGGCAAGCTACAAGTCCAATTAAGAGCGCCCAGATAACGAGATTGCCTGTGACTGGAAATTCTCCATGAACTATAGTTTGATCTAGTCATTAGCCTAATCCATATTCAGTATGAATCCCTGATCGTAGGAACCAGGGAGTCACGTCCTAGACATGATGCAAGACAAGACAAGTGGATTGCACAAGCAAGCAAGCAGGAACACCCACGGTGTCAAGTTAATTATATGAGTCAAGTTAGCTGTCGCAACAGCATCAAGTCAAGTCAAGTTACAAGTTACAAGTCAAGTCAAGTCAGGAGTGCGCCGCCATCGGCCACTATCAAGTTATCAAGGTAAATCATGTCAGGGTACTTGTCAGGAGTGTGCCACGACGGGCCACTATCATGTCAGGTTGGTCATGTCAGGAGTGCTCTACTACGGGTCACTGTCGTGTTATGCTAGTTCTTTGTCATACCATGCCATATACAATAGTCATTCCAAACATGTTAAGTAAAATCAAGTTCATGACAAAAGGCGTAAGGATATAAAATGGGCGTAAAATATCTAATAAAATATTAATATACAGGGCTATAGAAGAGCCAAGCTTAAAGAAATAAAACCAAAACTCCAAGAGCCAATGGATTGTGCAAGGAGTCAGAGGTTGGATTGCGCAGGTGTCAGCTGCGCAGGGTGCCAAGTGCGCAGGGGCACAGGGCGCAGGGGCAGATGGCGCATGGGTCAGATTGCGCATGAACAGACTGCGCAGGAGTGAACTGCGCAGGGGTAGATTGCGCAGCAGATGGATTGCGCTGGATCAGGTTGCACAGGAATGGATGGCGCATGGATGGATTGCGCAGAAGTAGACTGCGCAAGAGCCATGCGTGCAAGGGAAAAAGGGAACGCTGGGCTAAGAAGCGCCAGCGCAGTTCAGCTCAGCGCAATGCGCTGGCCGAGGGGATGCGCAGTTCACCAAAGGGTGAGCTGCACAATCGGCCTTGCGCTAAAGAGCGCAGGCCGAGAGGTCTGCTCCTCCAACCCGAGAAGAACTCCAAGAACTCCAAAACTTTAATTCTTCATATCTTTGTCAAATCAAAGCCAAATCTAGATTTTCAAAGGTCTAACTTGAGTAAAATTGAATTCTCTTCCACATGGAAGCATCAAAACAAGCAAAAATCAAAGTTAAATAGATCAAAACCATATAAATCCAAAAATAGTAAAAACTTACATCTAGAACAAAGGAAACTCCAAATCACAAAATGACAAGTTCTAATGTTGATCACCATGGCCTAATCTAGCTAATGGACAAATAAAAGTGGTTCTCATTTGGTGGCAAGGTGCACTTGCCTATGGGTGATGGTGTTGTGTAGATGAAGGAAGAAGAAGAAGAAGTTGGAGAAGTAAATGAAAAATAAAGAGGAGAGAGAAAAGTTATGTGGGATTTAATGGAGGTGGGTGTGTTGTGTTGAGGGTGGAGTGTAGGTTAAAGTGCTCCAATGCATGCTAAACCAAACCAAACCAAATCAACCAATTCTTCTCCACAAAATAAACCAAGCCAGGTAAAACCCAATTACGAGAACCAAAATCTGCAAGTCAAGCCAATTACAAGTATATGCCAAAATTCGAGAAAATAAATACAGGTCTGAAATATATGCAAGCTTGACAAAATATGCATTCAGAATATGGGTGTTACAACTATGCACCTTTGGGTGCTAAGTCGAAGAAGTCTAGGGCAGTACGGGCTCAACAAGCCCAGTCAACTGTCCAAGCTGCTGACCGTCAGCAGACACCGTTAACTGTTATACGAGCTCCTGATGGAAAGTTATACAAAACCATCCGCGTCCAAATCCCATATGCAGAACGGACAGGGTGGGTCTCAGAAGTCTTCCTATAACGATCGAGAGTAATTGCTTTCACTAGCCTCAGATCAGGGAGCAAATATGATACCTACGCACCCGGGCGCTCGGGATACTCGTCCCCACAAAACGGATACAAAGGTAGATCAATCTGCCATCAATTTGCGAGAGTTGATTACTTACAAACACAAGAAGAGAGAAGCAACCTTAGCGTACGATGAGCCCTTTCTAGGGCATCATTGCACCCAAGCCGTCATCAACTGCCGTTGCCACAAGACAGTGACCCCACTACCAAGGTAGTCTGTGTTCCAGCAACTACAACCTACTGTGCCTTTCCGACATCATCATGAAAACATGATGCCAATTGAAGATGTTGTAACGGCCTGTTCTCAACTAGATGTATTACTCATATGTCTCAGTGAGGCGCATCGTCTTAGTCAAGCGCATCACTATCTGCTGAAGGAGTCCACCGCCAAATCTTCTTCGACCAAGGAGATCCATAATCCGTAGTGCCAGCACTCGCCAAGGAGGAAGGTCGGTCAAATTCATTTTTTTTTGAGAAGTCAAGAGGGAGACAAACGAAACTCTCTCAAAACATGACATTCGGTACATCACCTTCTCCTAGGGCCCCCATACCTATCCAGCCAGAAGATATCCTTCATGCGACTTAGTCATGAAATATTCCTCATGCGGCTCGGTCATTAGATGGCCTCATGCGGCTCGGTCAGAAGGTATTCCTCATGCGGCTCGGTCATAAGACATTCTTTATGCGGTTCGGTCATGAGACATCCTTCATGCGGCTCGGTCATGAGACATTCCTTCATGCGGCTCGGTCATGAGATATTCCTTAATGCGGCTCGGTCATGAGACGTCCTTCATGTGGCTCGGTCATGAGACATTCCTTCATGCGGCTCGGTTAAGAGACGTTCCTTCATACGGCTCGATCATGAGACATTCTTTTATGCGGCTCAGCTATGAGATATTTCTTATGCGGCTCGGCCAGGAGACATCCTTCATGCGGCTCGCCATAGAAGATTAGTTGATGCACGTGACTAGTTGACCAGGTCTCAACTGCTCAACGACAAATTACAAATAAATCCCTAACTATCAGTCACAGACCGAGTCTCGAGGCACGATTACGGCCATGTGGCTCAGGGATTTGCTACGTGGTCATCGATAAGGCTCAAAATATCTTTCATCCCAAAATTACTATAAATAGCAGGGTGCCACACCCCTGCAAGATGGTTGGCAATCAAAGGCTGGCAACCTTCAAGAGAAAAGTAATTTCTTCACGAGCTAGAAACTGCATCAGATAGTCCACGGAGTAAGACAGAGTTGATAGCACTTTCTCGAGCCTCCACCGTCACACCCTAGAATCAAAACTAAATAATTGTACTTAGATTCTTTCCTAGGATTTCTTTCTAGGCTTTCCTTGGTACAAGCGAGTATGCAATCAATTTCAGTAGTTTGTAATACATGTCTTTGATTTTTTATGGCAAACAATATGAACATTACGTAAAAAGGTTACACATAGTATTTTTTTTCAGGAACTTGCTGTTGATAGGCATTATGAGCAAGTCACCATCGGACTAGGTTAGTCGGTATGCACCATTAGAATACACTGATGCTATGATGAAAGGACCTTCCCATTTAGGCTAGAATTTTCCTTTTGTTTTGTGCGTCATGACCATTGGTCTTCTCACTGCTAAGACTAGATTGCCAACTTGGAAGATTCTTTTCTTCACTTTTTTATTGAAGACTCTAGAAAGGCATGCTTGGTATAGCTCAATGTGCTGCTGAACTAACAAGCATTTTTTGTCTAGCACTTTGAGCTCCTGGAGTCGCAGACGGTAGCTTTCTTCGGTAGTCAACTCGCTGGCTAAGGCTACTCAAAGTGAAGGAATCTGGATTTCTAGGGGAAGAACTATTTTGCTTCCATAAACCAGAAAGAATGGCGTACTTCCTGTTGGAGTCTGGACTGTTGTACGATAGGCCCATAGACATTCACTGGGCTTCTTATTCCAATCGTGCTTATTTGAAGACACAAACTTCTTGAGAAGTTTTATGATGGTTTTATTGAAGGCTTCTGCTAGCCCGTTAGTCGCTAAATTTTAGGCAGTAGAGGCTACGTTCTGGATTCGATTCCTATCGCAAAATCGATAGAATGCATAGCTTGCGAACTGTGGACCATTATTATGAATAATCCTGCGAGGTAGACTGAAGCGATAGATGATGTGATGTTTGATAAAACTGATCACGTTTGACACCTTCACTTCGATGAGTGGTATAGCTTCTGTCCATTTGGAAAAGTGATCGATTATGGCTAGGATAAACCGATATCCTTGGAGGATGACGGCCTGATTGGTCCTATGACGTCCATGCCCCAGGCTTCAAACGGCCATGATACTGCCATCGGGTATAGAAACTTCGAAGGCTGATAAATAAAATCGGCGTGGAACTGACAGGCTATACACTTCTTTGTGTATTCAACAGCATCTGCTATCATCGTGGGCCAATAATAACCCATTCGTTTGAGACAATCTTGTAATTTGGGGCCTGGTTGGTGTGTACCACAAACTCCATCATAAGCCTTCCGGAGTACATGTTTGGCTTCTGTGTCTGATAAACATCGTAACAGTAGCCCGTCATAAGAGCGTCGGTACAACATCTTGGTAGCTGTATCGTAGTAAAATCTGAGGGATCACCTTTGGATAGGCACTGCTTCCTTCGGGTCCTTGGGGAGGATTCCATAGACAGCGTAGTCTATGAAGAGAAATCTCTAGTCTTTAGCATCGACGTTTGTTTTTGTTGTGTAGCTGTGATGAATATGCAAGGTATTTTTCATACAGAATAGTTCTCGACCAGACACTGTGATCGACTGCTGAGTATTAGTAGGGACGGTCAAGGAAGCAGCAAGACCGGCTAGAGCATCTGCTTCTATATTCTGTAGTCGAGGCACGTGCTCGATGAAGAATCCAGCGAAAGTAGACGCCAACTCGATTGTTGCTCTGTGGTAGGGGATGAGATCTTCCTGGCGAACTTCATAATCCCCTCGGACCTGACTAACTATTAGCTTGGAATCGCTGTAAGCTTCTAGATAGTCAACTTCCAGTTGTTTTGCCAATTGTAGGCCGATTAATAGGGTATTATATTCAGCCACGTTGTTGGTGCATGGTTCCACGAGAGAATATGCACGATGTATAACCAGATGATCAGGTGACACGAGCACGACACCTACTCCAGCCACGATATTTTCTTTAGGTCCTGTTCTTGATGCACCTTCAAAGAACATTCGCCATATGGAGATTTCATCAGTTGTAGTGTTAGACTTTACCACTTCGTCGGAGATTTCGTCGTAGAGTTTGGACGATTCCGCACCGAATGAGCTGCTAGGAACTCAGCTAATACTTGGCTTTTTATCGTCTTCTGAGGAACGAAGATCATATCGTATGGAGTCAACAGCATCGCCCATGTAGCTAAACGGGAATTGAGAGAGCCCGGTTTAGTCATAAGTATTCTGAGAGGGTTAACTTTAGATATAATGTGGATAGTTTGCCCAGACACATAGTGGCGTGTCTTCTGGATGGCAAATACTAGTATAAGGCATTCTTTCTCCATCGGTGTGTATCTGTGTTCGGCACCCACCATTGTACGGCTAAGGTAGTAGATTGCCTGTTCATAGCCGCCTTTATTCTTCTGAGCTAATAGGGCGCCAAGAGAATGGTCCATAGTGCGGACATATAGTAAGAAGGGCTTCCCCATTATTGGAGCTACCAATACTCGAGGGCTTGTAAGATACGCCTTGATGTCGTCAAATGCGCATTGGCATTGTTCATTCCAGATGAA
Source organism: Iris pallida (assembly GCA_029216955.1). NCBI lineage: Eukaryota > Viridiplantae > Streptophyta > Magnoliopsida > Asparagales > Iridaceae > Iris > Iris pallida. Next base: position 7,999,581 of record JANAVB010003600.1, read on the forward strand.
AGATACACCTTTATTCATGAGCTGAGTGAATGGTTGACACCTTCCAGAGAGGTTCGAAATAAATCGTCTGATGTAGGCTAGCCTTCCTTGTAGTCCGCGTAGCTCTTTGAGGTTTCTTGGAGGATGCATATCGAGGATAGCCTTCACTTTCTTCGGGTCCAGATGTATACCCTTTGAAGTAATGACGAAACCAAGGAACTTGCCGCTGGAGACTCCCAGAAAAGACTTGGTTGGATTCATCTTGAGTTGGTCTACACGCATTAGTTCGAACATCGTTCTCAAGTCTTGGAGGTGGTTTTTCTTGAGACAACTTTTAACTGCGATATCGTCTACATAACACTCTACAGTTTTGCGTAAATGATCGCAAAAAATTATGTTCATAGCTCACTGGTATGTCACCCCTGCATTTTTTAATCCGAAGGGCATCACCGTTTAGAAGTATACCCCCAACGGTGTTCGAAAAGATGTGTGCTTCTCATCGTCGAGGAACATCTTGATCTGGTTGTAGCCTGAGAACCCATCCATGAAGGACATTCGCTCGAAGCCACAAGTATTATCGATCATTACGTCGGTGATCGGTAGAGGGAACTCGTCCTTCGGGCATGTATAGTTCAAATCACGGTAATCGATACAGACTCGAACTTTACCGTTCTTTTTTATGACTAGAACGATGTTGGCAACCCAGTCTGGGTGTTGTTCTTCGTGAATGAATCCACTGACAATGAGCTTCTTTATTTCATTCTCGATGGCCTCCATGACATCTCATCGGAATCGTCGTTGTTGCTGCTTCACTGGCATGGCTTTAGACGAAATATTCAGGCGGTGCATGACGACTTTAGGGTCCAAGCCTGGCATGTCTTCATAGCTCCATACGAAGACATCGATATATTCTCTTATAAGTTGTATAAGAGATTGGCATTCATCGCCAGATAAACTTTTGCTGATGAAGATTGGTTTGAAAGATGCTTCATCTCCTAGATTGACTTGGATGACTTCATTTTCGGTAGGTGGTTCACGTTGTTCGACGCACAACTCCCACCTAGTATCCATCTTTTGAGCCTATTGTTCAAGCTCGATTGATTAGACATCGTCCGTAATTTGGTCAACAGAAACCATATTGACGGACAGAGTTGTCTTGAACATGTCGCTAATACTGGAGTCTGAGTACCAAAGGGAGAAATCAGAAGAATAAGAACAACGATCTGCTTCATCATCTGATCTTTCGGGAGTTGTTGGAGGAGTGACATAACCCAAACCAACATTGCTTCGTTGATAGTAGTTTTCGGATTTGCCGGAAGGAGCAAAGTGTCGTATTGGCAACCGTCGTCCTCGACCATAATTTAGTCCCTGGTCGCTCTTAATGTCATATCCCATGTTCTGGATGATATTCTTGGCCTGCCAACTATACCAAAAAAGTTGCATTTTTCCAAAGTCATAGTCAGCTTCTGTGTTGTGCTTAGGAGAAGTAGAGTCTGGAATGAACTTTCTCTCGCCAATTATACGACCGAAGATGATTAGTTCTTCATCATTCTTTTTGGCTGGAACGATAAAGTAGAGGATATCTTCTGGGTAAACTTTTTCCCGCAGGTGAGGCATCGTGACCGGCATGCAAAGGTGTGGTCCTATGCCGTGCTCTAGAGTGTATATCGTATCTATGTAGTAGTTTACAGATTGATAGACATCGGAGTAATTCAAAGTTAAACCTTTACGAAGGAAATACGTAAGTTTTTCTTCAGGGATAACATCATCCGCTGAAGGTACATTATTATAAGTATTGATATACTCATTGAGGGGATCATCATCTGGTAGAGGAGCCACAGTCTTGGCCGAGTACAGATAATTCTTTAGGATTGGGAGGACGGGCATCAGTAGGTTCTTCCCGGGGTGTCTTGCTGAGAGTGATGGTCAATGGTTTGACCTTGTCAGGGTTCTTCTTTTTCACCCAGATTATGGAGGCTTCGGAGTACTTTTTGGAGTGGTACCTCCTTTGACTCGGATGATCAGGGGACCATCATTAGAGGATGGACTTGCTTCAGCTTCATTGTCAGCTTCGTTGCCGTCATCCTTGGGGGGCTGAGATTCGTAAAGTACTGAATCTCCATAGTAGGCTTCGATGCCCTTAAAAGGATCGACATCGGCAAACTCCATCTTCACGACACCGTCACTGTTGACGTATTTAAAGTACTGGTAAAGTATGGAAGGAACGATCATGTTCTCGTGTATCTATGTACATCCTAACAAGACGTTGTAGGATATATTGGCATCGAGCACATAGTAGGAAACCTCCGTTCGGAGATCACCGATCTGGCACTTGAGACGAATCTTGTCCAGCGGGTGGCTTCGACCAGCATTGAAAGCCATGGTAGTTGTGTTGGTTGCAGATAGCTTGTGCAGGAGGATCCCCAAAATTTGTAGTAAACTTTTAGGAATGATGCAGAGGGAGGATCTTGGATCGATGTGCATGCGGTCCACCTTGATCACCCCGATATACCCTGTATAGTACAGGGGTCTATCATGACGATTATTTTTTAGTAGCATGTCCTCTTATGAAAAGGTGATATTGGGCACCACTTCCATAGTACTGTGGCAGTGGGGACAGAAGACAAGGTCTTCAGCTTGGGCTTTGACTTCAGCTAGATAAGAGTCGGCATGTAGTAATGCCTCACTTAAGGCCTTTCGTATTTCTTTGGAAAGTCGTAATAGATCGAACAGAGATAACCTGGCGGGCGAATTAGCCAGTTGTGCCAGTATGTCAAAGTTGTAGGGTCGATCCTTGCCTTCGAAAGCTGGCGCCTTCAGAGATTTGTCAAATCGTGTTTCCTTCTGCTTGGCTTTGTCGGTAGTTGAAGGCTTAGACGGGCCGACTTCTGAGCTCATAAGGGTAGCAGAAGCTTGAGAAGGTACTGCTTCTTCTTGTACGGGATCATACGTCTGAAGATAAGTCTTCCCTGATCGTATCTCGCCAGATAGAACCTCGTAGATGGAAGTGGATACCATATGGCATGACTTATATTTCTTGGCCCTTTTTGCTTTGGGAGCTACCACCCCCTGTATCACTTCTTGTACAAGGTTCGGATGGACCCATATGATCTCACCACGTTCAGTCGTGAGTGGCACCAAGGTTGAGTTACGAGCTGGCGGTAGGTTGACGACTTCCATTATTGCCTTGGGAATCGGGACCACGCCGTCTGGAACTTCTATGGAAGGAAAGTCACCAAACTGAAGAGAGATCATGTTAGAGGATACGACCTTGTCTTCAGCTTCGAGGTTGATCACTTGGCTGTCAATAAGCTGTTGTATCTTCTTCTTCAGGATGATGCAGTCCTTGGTGGAGTGATGTACGTACTGATGATAGAGACAGTACTTGGGATCATTGAGTTGGCTCGCCTCTGCAGGACATCATGGTGGAGGCAATGTCAGCTTATTACCCTTTGTCAATGTGTGAAAAATGGTAATGACATCGTCTTCGTCAAAAGAGAAAGTCTCCTTAGGCTTGTCGGAGGCGCCCTGAGAATTGGAAGCTCCATTGAAAGTGTCGACCTTTAGGACTTCTTTCCCTTTACCCCACGGACAGGGATAGTTTGAGGATGCTTGCCCTTGTCTTCGGATTTGGGTGTTTTCAACCCAGTAGTTCCAAGTTAGGAACATTATTTTCAGCAGCATCAGTGGCCCCAATGAAAGCGGGCCATGTATCATACTTATGTATACCCAGACAAAACTTCACCGTAGGAAGGAAGTTATGTCGACAAGTATCCATAAGTTCTGAGTTTGGTATGCCGAAGGGCATCTTCAGTGCTTGCCGCCTGAAGCGTTCGATGAAGGAGATGACAGACTCAGTCCTTCTTTGCTTGGTCTCGATGAGGGTGGACATACTATAATGCATGCCACTCTCGTAAAACCTGTTGAGGAACAACCTCTCCAAGTCTTTAAATGAATTGATACATCCGTCAGGCAGACTGCAGAACCATTCGAAAGCTACCCCCTGCAAGGTGCTAATAAACAGCTTCGATAAGAACGGATCATCTCTGGGCAAGTGTAGAGTCTGCGTGTTGAAGTATGTCATGTGTTGACGAGGAGAAGTCAACCCGTCAAATGAATTCAACGTCAGTGACTTGTAGTTAGGAGGGCAAGTAGCATTCTCCCACTCAGGAGGATACGGTTGAGATATCCCCATCTTCTGAAGCTTGTCTTTGTGTGAGATAGTGTCAAGACGGGCGACCAGGGAATCAATTGTATCCTGTTGATTGAGCAGGTGTTGGAAAACGACTACTGAACGGTTGTCAGGCATCGTTGGCGAAGGACCACCCCAATATTTGCAAGATTCGAAGGAGACGCAATGGAATGATACTTCTTTTGTAGTGAAGGAGGGTTGTTGATTTGAGCCGGACTAGCGTGAGCTGAGACATTTTGTTGATGTGGAGGAACAGCCCCAGCAGCTTGAACCGCCATGATACTGGTAGGCATATCAGTGATATTGGCGAATGTTGTTTCAAGACCCTCTAGCCGTTTGCTGGTCTGATCACTGGCTTCTTCAGGTCTTTCTCCGTCCGCCATGTATGTAGATAACATACGAAGATAAACAGAAGAAACAGTACAACTAGTGCTGATACTGTCTGTCTCCGAGTGGACAAGTCCTTCGTTTTCAGGTTGAGGAGGTAGATAGTCGCCATCAGATTCGGAGGGATCGTCATCCTCTGGAAGGCTACCCCCAGTGTGAAGTTCATCTGCTTCAGACTCTGAGGGAATACTGCCACCAGCTTGGGAGTCTTCATCGTCCATACGGAATCTTGCCTTTAACCGAGTACCCATATAGACTCCTTCAGATGTGATAGCCCGCTGGCCATCTGTTGGTAGACTTCTTCTTCTTTTTTTTGCGAAACTAAAAGAGAAAGTTAGGTTCGTAGTCCATCGTCGTTGATTGGGGCTTCCGTAAGGGGGACCCCATGAAGCCATGTTGGATGAAACACACAGTGGCTTTTTATCGTCAGAGAAATGCAGCCGTCGAAATACGGACTTTCTCTGAGTTACTCTTGTTGCTTTGGAGTAGCAACAGTTGATAACAATTTTGGTGCATGGATGTGTACTATGAATTGTTATGTCCTCCCTCGCTTTACGCTTATAATTTATTATGTAGCACAAGTCAGCAGAAGGGAGTTTTGCCTTACAACCCATGTTGCATGCATCGCCGAGCTTTACATACGAGTTCGTAAGGAGAGATGGTGCATCCAGACTTAGTTTACGTGTAGGGGCAACTCCCACACCTAAGTTCTGTGATGTCCTTGAAGACAACCCCGTGCTATATGCGTTAGGGCCTGTCTTTTTGCTGTGCGCCCATAGGCCTTGGAGACTGGCCTTGGGTGCGTGCTTCTTGACAGCATGTCTGAGCCTCCTTGATGTGGGCACATAGTATGGATCCAGTGAGCCTGGGCGCATGGCCTTGGGTGCCTGGCCTTGGGCGCATAGCCCTGGATGTCCAGTTTGTTGAAGACAGAAGCATTCTGGTTGGGGTTATGCGCCCAAACATCCCCTTGGGTACATAGCTTTGGGCGCATGCTTGGTGGAGCAGTGCTATTTTCTTCCAGTTTTGCCTCCTTCGTTTGTGAGCCTCGCTGGGTTTGCCCAGAGTGTCGCATACCCCGATTCTTGGTATCGTAGTATTTTCCTTTGCCAAGTCTCGAGCGTCGAACACCCTGTTGTTGGTTGTGCAGAAAAGAAGTCACTGGGCTAGTAGAGCCCGAAACGGTGTGATCCTTCTCCATTTGGGGAACTTATGTGGCAAAGTCATGCACCCATGTGACAGAGTTCTCCAGTTGCATATCTGCTATGACACTAGCAGGATATGCATAGCGAGCCTTCGGAAGCCAAGTCTTACGAGACTTGTTTGGCTTCGCTGATTTTGAGGGAGTAGAGCCATCCCTCGAGAGCATCTCTTCGAATGCCTACTGATCGAACTTTACTATCAGCATCTTCTGAGTGCTCCCCACTTTGTCGGTATCGGATTGTGTCACCACCTTCTCGTCAGAGGTAAAGGTAGTCCCCAGCAGAGTTGCCATTTTTGTGGACACACACAAAAAGAAGAAGAAAACATTGTCTTTTCTTTATTGGCGCAACGCACCACAAATCGAGTATGCCTGAGAGATCCTGCGCTGAGGATCCCCGAGTACAAAAAAGAATTCTAGGGAATGGGACGATGGAGATCGAGCGGCAGTTGCTCCTTTACTCCGTTGACACTCCGATTACAAAAGTAGAAGAAAACCTAAGAAAATTGCTAACTCTTGACTCACTGGCAAGAAGTGCAGCAATTTGGCTCTTGAAAATGCTCTCCGTTCTGTATTTTGATGAGGGATGAGGCCCCTTTTTACAGTCATTCTTGAGCTGGAATAATGTTATACGCCCACATGAGGAAAACACACTGGTTTTTATGTGGACGCATAGTCCTGCCTTGGGCGCATAGGGTATAGGCGCATGCAGGCTACGAGATCGTGGGTTGGTCGTGGTGTTGATGTGGCCGCATGCTTCGGTGCATGACTGCTCGTGGAGACTGACGTGGCCGTACGCCTCGGTGCATGTTTTGATCATGGCTTTGACCGAGTCAGGCTTGGGCGCATAGCCCTGTTTCAGGCTATGCGCTATCCTTCACAGAGGGTGGCTTGGGCGCATAGAGCTTCACAGGCTTGGGCGCATAGAGTTTCACAGGATGGTGGGCGCATAGGAGCTTCATAGTGTGATTTGAGCACATAGGAGCTTCACTTGGGCGCATATGTCCTTTTTTGTCTTCGGGGATTACACCTAAGGATCCTTAAGTCCTTCTCCGGAGGTTCCGTAATAATAGTTGCCCAATCAACGCCTCAACCAGGTCGAGTTGTTAAACAATCTGCCTAAACAGCTGTGGCACCCAGATAGCGTCATCTACGCAGGAGGCTCTCCCTATCATCATTACCTCCTTTGTAGCTTGCCTGCTAAAAGGCAAATATAGAGAGAGGATCATCATAACAATAGAGGGAGAGGACCACCTCCACGGAGGGCAAAGATCCCTAGAGATGATCATCGAAAGATAATCGATGAGATCGCCAAAGAAGGAGGAGCAGATCAGATCATCAACTGATCGGATCAACCAAAATCAACCTCATCAATGGGGATATCAGATGCACAGGAGAGAGTCATAGAGAGCACTTCAAGAAGCTACTAAATATCGGATCGTCAATGGAGTAAAGGGGTCAATTACAGTACCCGATCTCCATCGTCACATTCCTTATAGGGTTTTTGTTGTACTGTTCAAAATTGCATTATATAAAGGAAAAGAAAGGAGTCTTGTTTCATACTGTCTCTTCTTACATCATCCTCCTTGAAAGATACTTGTAATCCCAAGCACTATTTCTATCCATAAATAATCAGATGGCGAACAAGCGCATATGGAAGTTTCGATTTGAATATACGAAAATTACTCTAAGGATTTAGATAAAATTTCTCGATGATTTGAGTTAGTATTGAATGATGCAATTTAAGGAGCTATATTGTGCCATGACTAAAATAGATGATAGCAAATATGATTTTGAGTTTGAACGAATTGATCATGTAACCAGTTTAGGAGATAGTCATATAGATAATTTGATTTTGAATGTAGAGGAGTAGATTGCATATCCAGTTTGGATGATAGAATTAGTTGCATGACTCAGAGTTTATTACAAAAAAAGATCATCAAGTTATGTATATCATTGATGGTATTGAGGTATATCAAAGATCGATATGCAATAACTCGAGGGTACTCTGATTTGATGAATGATGATTATGTTGAATGTTATTATTTGTGCGAATTCTATAGTTTTGGAGATTGGTAGACTACTTAATAATATCAAACATTTGGATGACTTGAATTGGTGAACTTGAAGTGTGCGTGAATAGATGATAGTCGGACTATGCAAAACAAAAATATTGACGGAGTTGATGATCATTGATGTGAGGATTATATTACTCAAGAATTTAAAGTAGATGATCTTGCAATTGTGTGATGAGATAGATGCACATGAGGACTAGTATGATTGAGATTTGAGAAAAGTCATAATGGACGAATGTATAATTGAGATTTTATGACTCAGAATTTGAAATTAATATTGTGGCTTGGATCGATGGTTATGATTTGATTTTGTAGTCAAAATATATGAGATTGAATCGGTGGATTGTATCGTATAGGTTTGAGGACTCGGACTAGGAGAATAGCTCGGAGTGATGTTGTCGATCATGTTGTGTCCAAGATTTTGGTTGGAACAAACTGAACCTAGGAATGTTTTTGTTGAACGACTCGGACCCCTTGAAATGAATGTTGCAGATGTAAGTAGGATAATCTATGCTCGAAGTTTAGAAATTGGAGTGAGGCAAGCTTGTGTAGAAGACCCCGTACTATCGATTATGGTTTCACCTTAGGACTGGAGGGAGTGATTCGATATTGATTTCGTGGAACAGTGAGTACAACTTTGACTTTAGCCTTGGTGAGTTAGCCTAGCGGTTAGGCAGACGTTCTTGTGATGAGAGATAGAATCGGTGTAATCGACCTTAGTGATTATTGTCTGGGTAGATTATAGAGATGGGGTAGCTAGTTTGTAGAAATTAGGCTTGAATGTTGGATAGAAATGTTTTTGAAAGGGTTGAGGATTGATAGGATTGGATATTGGTGTTTGGTTGATGGGATAATTCAATTATGTGAAATTGAATTATCTTACATGGAAGAAAGTTGACAATTAAAGATGAACTTGTGTTTCGAAGAAGTCAACTTAGTTCTTGAGGATGGAAACTGCAACTGTTAGTATTGTTCAGATTCTCTATCACAAGGCTTGGCTGAAATGCATATATTTCGAAGATGCCTTAAATATGTGCACGATCCAACTCAAGTGATATTCTGAATTTAAATAAGGCTGAAGGGAGGATCAGGATGTGATAAGAAATTTTTTTTTGAAATTGTATGCTCAAGAAAAATATTGATGATAGTATGATCGATTAAGTGGAATGGGTTTGAATTGTCAACAGTCTGGTTCGAGGTAAACATATTGAATTTGTATAGGCTGGATACTTGGAAATGTTGATGTTAATGTCATAAGAATTGATCGAAAGAATTACCAATTAATTGAATGAATTAATCGAAAATGTTAGATCGGATTTTCTAGTATAAGAAGAAAGTTGATGATTGAAATGAACTCGTGTTTTGAAGAAATCAAATGGTTCTCGAGGATGGAATGAAGGAAAATTTTACTTGGCCGGATTTAAAACCATATTATCGGAATTGAGATTGTGTTTGGAAGAGACTATTCGAGTTGTGCATGATAAGAGAGTCAGATTTTGATCGATTGTGTCAAAGGTTTAGAAATTTTCGAAAGATTGAACGTATACGATGCAAACGATAACTTCGAAAGATAGTGGAATTTGTTAGCGAGAAATTGGAACTTGGTATTTTGATCCTACGACTTGCTTCGAGTCATGGCCCAGTTCAAAAACATATAGGAACCCAAGACCTGAGCATGCTAGCTGTACAGCTAGAATAAGTATTCCCAATTAATGGAGTTATCCTAATCGTAGTACGCTGAAATCCTATGTCTACAATATAACATTCATAGGTAATCTAATATTGCCATAACAACAACATAACCACTATAATCTCATTCACAGAATAACAACAACACAGAGATTGAAATATATAATAAAATGTCTGAATGTAATAGAAAAAAGTCTAAAATCTAATACAAAGATTTGTCTGAAATAGTCAATGTCTAGTAAAAATATTGTAACGCCCAGTCCCTAAATATGTAGGACTAGGTACGTAGACATGTCAGCCGTATCATAAATATACGTAAGCTGTAAAATGTAGTATAACCACGACAAACTAATCTCATCCACAAAATAAAAGAATAACGATATCATAAATCAACTTTGAATTGTCTTTTATACAAGTCGTTGGGCGGAGACAAATCCACTACCAACTATTTAAATGAGAGAAAAATAAACAAGGAAAGGATCTAATAAAATAACAAAGGCGATCCAAGAGCAATCATCTTCGACGGAATAGAGAAGATCACGGCTTTTGCTAGAGCACCTGTGAGAAGTCATAAATACACACACCTGGAGAAGTCACCAGGTCCTCAGAGGGACGTAACAAGATACAGGAAGAATATGCCATATAAATTGAATATAAAATATGTCCTAAGCCACAAGAAAAAATAAATAATCCAAATCATAACATGGTACAATATCTCATCCTCGAAATAGTGGACTACCCCTACAACCAAATAAGGACAAGGGGTAGCACACTACTCCGTGATGCGACATTGTCCCATGCCACTATTAGAATGGGATGACATGACATCGACTAAGGTTACCTAACCATTCTATTGTATACATGCAATTAAGAATAAACCTTCAACGTATGGGCCCTCTAGCAATATGGGATTGGCGTAGTCCCCTCCTTGGGCACCAGAGGCCTCAAAGAATGACATTCCACGAACATCAGAAGCCAGCAAGTACATGATAAAGGGATAAGCAAGACCGTATCTCCAGCGGAGCTTCCGGTAATAAAAGGAAGTGTAATAGTAGCCCATACTATAAGGAAATGTTCTCTCCACCCTATGCACCTATTAAGTCGCATCCACGATCATGTACCTCTACTGACTGCCAAGTCTCCTAACATGCCTCTATTAGCAGTTAGACCTAACGCATGCGCACGGGTGATCAGCCAACATGCAAGTAGCTCTATATGTTACTCATATCTCACACATATCTCGTGGTACCACAGTGTCAAGGTTTATGATTTGCACACTAAAAAGGTAGTCCCTTAACTCTAGATCCATATGTAATTTAAAGACATGAAAGAAAATACTACTAGCATGTGCATCATGTACAACTGAAAGCAAGTAAGTAAATCTGGACAGTGACAAAGATGCACCTGGAAGAACTAGAAGTAAACAGCAGGTAAGTAATATGAAATAACTAACAATTAAGATACAATATTTATAAGCAATAAACATGACAAGATATCTTGCCTAAGGTGGTGTGCAAAATGACTGTTTCCAATAGCTCGTATCGGCAAATCAATGAAGCGATGAAAGCCAAATCCAGCAAACGACTCCGGATGCTAAAATAAACATCACGAACATTTTTGGTTACAAGATATGTCTAAAAATGCCTACCCAAAAGTCTAATTCTGGACACAGAGACAAAATCATAATTTTGGGTCAAAACGATATCCGCCGTTGAACCCGCTTTGCACCGAAAAGCGTGCCAGTACCTACAATCTCTAAAGTCAACAAAATATATGTCTACTGGTCCATTTTGACGATATAAACCCAACTGTATGTCCAAAGTTGGATTCTGGTGGCCTGTACACAATTTCGTCCGTTGGATAGGGTCATGAGCCCACCAAAATATTATGTCGGTCGACCTTCTCATAATCGGACCAAAGATGGCATACAGGACCAGAAAAATGATATAGTCCTTTTGGTGCTAGTTTCGTATCGAGATAACGAACGTGAACGAAGTTATGGGCTAGTTTGCAAAAGGGCCGATACGGGGTATCTCGACCGATACGCTTCAATTTTGTCACGTACGCACAAGGAAATCGAGTTCTGTCGAATCCCGCACGTCGACAACATCTATACGCCTCTTTTGATGCTCATGGGTTGCGACCACGTTGCTCGATTTGTCGGGGCGCACGCCGTATCAGAAAGTTTTCTCGAATTTTATTGTTTTTGAAGACCGTTTTTCCTAATTTTGAATTCGGTTTTCATGGCATACAGTAGATGACATAAAAAACTACAAAAGGGGTTTTACTCTCGTATATGTTGTCTATAAATTCTTTCAATTAGAATCTCAAAAAGGTCGATGGGATGGCAATGATTTTCCTTCCAAGTCGGGTGTCTGAGTCTATTTTGGCTCTGTCATTTTCGTGATTTTTTCTGATGTTTTCCGATTTTTCAAGAATTTTCACGAACTGTACAACTCTAATATGAAAAATCTAATAAAAGTGGTTTCAAGAGGGTGGTATTGGCTATCCATACAAATTTGTATATCGGAGTTTAATGTAGTGTGTGCGAAGAAAAAGTGTCATGAATATAGGTACCTGGGCGGTCAGCTGAAACAGGGCACCCTCTGTTTCACCGTCGGACAACAGTGCGGTGGCGCTCCAGCGGCCAATGGCGGCAGGATGGATGCGTGGACAAACGGGAAGGGGCATGGGGTGTCAAGGTGCTTTGGGTATTCGGCTAGGGTTTGTAGATTTGGTTTTGGGTTTGTAGATTTGGTTTTGGGTTTTCCTTTATACTTAACAGCTCGGGTGAAATAGAGAGAGGGGAATCGCGAGATGAAGCTGTGTGCTTCTAGCGAGAAGGTTTTGTTGCTCCCTTCTTCTTCTTTTTTCTATTTAACCATTTATAGTTATAAATCAATATATACATATATGTATGTATCTTAATACCTATACAAGTATGACTCAAAAATATTTATATAAATTTCTAATAATCTACAATATGATTCTACAATAAAAATCAAAATTATCGACGTAAAAACCTCCCATTAACAAGCCATGTACTAAATTTTATATCTTATATTTCATAATAATTTGAAAATACAATTTCAATAAAAATATTAAAATAAAAAATATAATGTATAAATATCCAAGAATTGATTTATTGAAAAATTTCCTATTTACATAACATGTAGAAAATATTGCTTTATTAATTTTTTTTAATTTCTAAATACAAATACATACCAAGTTAAGGTAATTAGTGAAAATAAATGCTAATAATAAAAATCATATATATATATATATATATATATATATATATATATATATATATATATATATATATATATATAAAATATATATATATATATATATATATATATATATATATATATATATATATTCTTTTATATATATATATATATATATATATATATATATATATATATATATATATATATATATATATATTTTATATATATATATATATATAAAAGAATATATATATATATATATATATATATATATATATATATATATATATATATATATATATATATATATATATATATATATATATATAAAAAATTATATATATATATATATAATATAAATATATATATATATATAATATATATATATAATATAGGGGGTTTATATTCTACCCAACTTATAAAAATTTCATTCTCAAAATTAAAATAAGACTTAATAGCCAGAATAACGAGACTAAATATGAAGGGAGAGCAGGTACATCAATTCTTAACTCTGTTTTTGAAACGATGGAGGAGGTGGTTATAAATAAATTCTAATTTAACGTCATATCCTACAAGATAGGGTATTCTTGGTTCAAGGCCCTACCAAACTTATAGAAATTGGCTATTCATGAAAAATCGTAGTTACAAGAATCCTGACAAGGACAATTTCTAAGGAGAGACACGAGAATATTGGACATTCCTGACCGTAGTCACGGGTCCTAAAGGAAACCTAGATATTGGCATGGCGTTCTTGGTCAATACCTACTACAAGAAGGTTATCACATCGTTCCTATAGGGGTCATGATTCAACAGGATAGTAGAAATCTCTTGTTTGAATATAACTAAAATGTGTCGGTTCAAAAAGGATTTCGTTCTTCGCCTAACATAGGAAACTAGGAGAGGAGCTTGAAGAACTTAAGGAAAGAAGAATTTGTGGCCAAGTAATGAGAATCTATAATAAGTACAGAAACCTTGCTATATAATATGATTAGGTAAGTGTTTGGAATCTTTAAGTCATAACGACTAACATGCGCGGGTTGGTGTTTGGTTTGGTGTAGGAGGCATGTGCTTGATTGGGTGGAACACATATGTCATAGGTGTGATGTATCTTGAATGGATCCTGGATATTCAGTTTAGTTAAGGAAATGGGTCAATATTTACATGGGCATGATCAAATAGAAAAAAAAAAATGGGCCTCTATGGTTTGTTCTAAGGGAAAGGGTGTCATATATATGGTGTAATTGAAATAAAGCATAGAAAGGTGTGTTTAAGTGGGACATATATGTCATGTGTGTAGAGTAGCTCTTCTAGTTCATGAGTGTAAAATTTGTGGGAAGGGAATGGCTAGCATTGTGCTCTAAATATTGAAGACACAGTAGAGGGTATCAATAATACGGATAGGGGTGGGCATTACAAACCACTCTTTTATTAGTTCAATTGGAACCAATATATCCCAATTATTGGCTAATTTAAGAAACCCTACGCTCTTAGAGAGGCTTAGAATCTATACACCTCAGAAATTTAGTTCTCGACTTAAACTAAGACATGATAGAATAGATTTGAAGAATTCAAGGTTGCGATCTTTTACCATGGTTATCTAACGCACGACCAAAGAGATATAAAATGTCGTACGAAAATCGTATCACAACTTCCACCCCGATAGAAGGACGGTTACGAATGGCATCCCATTAAGAGATTGAATACACTAGGTTCAAGGTTCTAACTAACTTATAGAACTTGGTTAATCATGGGAAGCACAGTAGTAGAGCTTCTAAGTAGGTCAAATTTTAAGGAGTTGTATGATAGAATGAGGCACTTCGGATCGTAGTCACGAACTCTATAGGAAGCCTAGGTATTACTTATTTAACATTGATCATATATTGACCATGTTTCATCAAGGCAATAGGAGAGGTCTTGGTCAAGCTTAACCAGAAACAAGTTAGTACAGCGGTATTCCATTCATCGCATATTATAGGCAACGAAACGATACTGTTAAGGTACTTATAAAAGGAGGATTAGTGGACCAAGAGATGGAGACTACATATTAGGTGTAGGGACCTATTTCATAAAGTTTGATTTTATAGTCCAAATATGGCGATATGCATGGAGTGGTTTAACTGGGCAGTAATGGGTTCCCTAATTGGATATCAATCTTTGATTGAATGAATATTGGGTTTTAATCTATATTTGCTGGACAGGATCCCATAAAATCAATCTAACCGTTTCTGTTAGGTTAGATTAACCTAGAATAGGTTCCAACTCAAGTGGTTGGGCTAATTTCTAATCGGGTTGGTTAACTAGGTTCCTTAAGCCCAAAAATATGCCTTATGTAACTATCGTGTTTAAGCAGCACACGGGGACTAAATTGAGTGGCACACTAGTGGCATATGTGTAGTGGGCTTCGAGTAGATCACGACCATATATTGGGTCGAAAGATTTGAGCTGAGGTTGGGTCTCTAATTGAAGTCGGAAAGTACATCGATATTATTGTAAGGGTTATAGTTAGCATTTTTGACATGAAAGACGTATCATAAAAATATAGTACAAGGGGACGCGTTTGAGTAGGACATGATATGCCTATAAGAAGGTGGACTCGTCAAGGTCTTACATATAAAATTTGTTGGAGGGTAACAGCTAGTATTATGCTTTGAATATCAATGTCACGGTAGGGACCACCAAATGTTCTAAATAGAAAGTGGGTGTTCATGAGGCACTAATTTATCATCCTAGTGGAAACCAACTTATCCTAATCAATCGGTGTTCCTAGTAAGTCCTAAAATTTTAGTAGGGCTTACAATCTATACTCTTCAGAATTTCCTTTCTCGAACTAAAAACTAAGTCAAGATAAAGTTAGAAGAATTTCAAAGTCGTGATATCGTTCTTGGACTTTGATTATAAAAGAATAATACGTGATGTAATAGATAACGTGATATGGTAGATATGAATCAAGTTTGAAGATCGTTTCTCCGATTTCAAAGTAGATGAGAAACGATTACGTATAAATAGCTTTCATGGCCATAGGTGGTATGGCGAACTAAGGGGAACATTCTATGTCTATCCTTCCTCAAATACGAGCATTTGTTTTTTCAAAATAAGTAAAGGCAGAAAAATAATAAGGAGTTCAAGGGAGAGGGAATCGAATGCGAATACATGGTTACAAGGGCAATTGAATAATTCAAGAAGAGTTGTCAAGACAGTTGCGGATGAGATCCTATAGGGAAAGTATATTTGTCAACTATATTCAATCCACGTTGGATAGTTATATGAAGAGTGAACTAAGTGCACTGCAGTTGATCAAACCATAATACACTTATTCTAATTTAACAATATGTTAGTGGGCGTCCCCAATAAACATATGTCCTGGACAAGCTCGATAAAGAATGAGCTTGCAAAACTAGGCTATAATAGCAGCGTCAGTCACGGTAGTTTAAAAATATAAGTATGCGGGATAATGATTGAAAGAAGTCATAAGTAGTTCAAGTTCAAAAATCTAAGACTCGTCCGGTATTCGTGCCTCTACAATTACCCTACTCACTACTCAAATCTGCTTAATTGGCGACGTAAATTTAGTGACGTTACAAAAACGTCACTAAATTATGGACATTAGCGACGTATAAATGAAACGTCGGTAACCATCGCTACTAGCGATGCAAATAGCGACGTGATAACGACGTATACTAGTTACGTGAGCTAGTCGTCGCAAAACGTCGCTACAATGTCGCTAATTGTGAATTATTTAGCGACGTTAATAATAACGTCGCTAAATTTCTGACTAAATTAAATTTCCCCCTCCCCCCCCCCCCCCGATTTATTTCCCCCATCCATTTTACTCTCTCACTCTCTTCCTCCGGCGCTCTTGCTCTCACTCTCTCCGGTGCTCTCCCTCTCGCTCTCACTCTCTAAGGCGACCACTCTCTCCGACGACTTCACTCTCTCCGGCGACTCTCCTCTAGTACGTGACTCCCTCTCTCTCTCTCTCTCTCAATTTGTTGTTGGTGGTTGGGGGTACTGGTGGCTCGGGGGGAGGGGCAGGGGGTACGGGTGGTTGGGGGTGATGAATGGTTGGGGTGGCTGGAGGGGTAGGGCAGGGGGGTGAGGGCGGCTGGAGGTGAGGAGGGGGGGCTGGGGGCAGGGGGGTGAGGGCGGCTGAGGGGTGAGGGCGGGGGGGGGGGGCTGGGGGCAGGGGGGTGAGGGCGGCTGAGGGGTGAGGGCGGGGGGGGCTTGGGAGGGGAGGGGAGATGGTGGGGGAGGGGTTGGGGATAGGGTTAGGGGTGGTGTAGGGGTTGGGGGGGCTGGGGAGGGGAGGAGGCTGGTGGAGAAGGGGTTAGGGATAGGGTTCGGGTTAGGGTTAGGGGTGGCGTAGGGGGGAGAGGGCAGGGGTGCGGGGGGTTGGGCCAGGGGCACCGATAGTGCCAAAAAAATTAATAATTTAGTAACAGTTATTTGTTTCCGACACCGAAAAATATGATACTCCGATTCCAAACCACGTACCGATAGTGCCGATATTTGTAACACGTAGTTTTGTTGGTTGGTTAATTTATAACACGATAGTGCCGATATTTGTAACACGTAGTTTTGTTGGTTGGTTAATTTATAACACGATAGTGTCGATATTTGTAACATGTACCGATAGTGCCGATATTTGTAACACGTAGTTTCCTTGATCCCGATACTCATAGGAATGGTCCCGAGTCACGGCCGTAGTATGTAGTATATTCATTTTAGTTTGTAGTATATCCGTTTTAGTTTTGAAGTTTAATTGTTTTAGTATGTAGTATGAGTAGGAATGGTCCCGACTCATAGGAATGTTCTCGAGTCACGGCCGTAGTATGTAGTATGTAGTATGTAGTATATTCGTTTTAGTTTTGAAGTTTATTCATATTTGCATATATCTAGAAATGGCTATATCCATGTATCTGCCAGACCGTTCGTGGATGTACAACCGCATTCGAGATGACAGGTGCGACGTGCGAGATGAATACATCGCCGGAGTAGAACAATTCCTCCAATTCGCGAAGGCATTTTCTCAATCCATGGACGACATGGACATTAAGTGCCCATGTGTAAAATATCGGAACATGAAGTTTCAACCAGAATTGGATGTGACGTATCATTTATACACAAAGGGTTTCCTTCCGAATTACTACCAATGGACCGCACACGGAGAGCTTGTACCTTTAGCATTCCAAGTGAAGCCTTATGTGGAGCCTTTTGTGGAGCCTTATATGAATGTCCACAACCGAACTGGTGTCGACAACGAGTACGTGAACATGGTCTTCGACGATGCGGGGCCTAGTTTCGATCTATATAATCGTGACGCAGCTGAGGAGGCACCGAATGTCGATGCCGCAAATTTCATGGAGTTGCTGGAGAATGCAAGGACTCCTTTATACCCTGGCTGTGAGGACAGTTTGTAAAAATAAAAGTTGATCTTTATTTCAACAAACTTTATAAAGAAGATTATAAGATTTCTGGAAAAGTACAACTATAGGAATCCGATCTGAAGACGATCGCTTTATCCCTTGGACGATGTGAACTTTGAAGACGGTAGCCTCTGAAGATTGCAGCAGCACTTTGGCAAGAACTCCTGACCTTCGATGATGATTTCTGATCTCTGTATGTGTATGTGTTCCCCTCTAGGAAGGATTTGAAACTCTATTTATAGAGTTCTGGAAATAACTAACAAGTTGAATTGTGGTGTATTGGACCGCGCAGACATCAGACTGCGCTGGCAGTTACTTGATCGTGGGCCAACTGTATAGGACACATGGCATTATTTGATTGAAATGCGCATGATCGTGTACAGACGGTTACCACGTAATGAGTCATTGATGGCATGAAGGCCACGTGTACTTTGTCAGTTGATGGAGTGCGCCACTTGAATTGCGCTGGCTTCTACATGTACAGCTGTCCTCGAGCGCTGTACTGCACGATAAACGAACAGTTTCCTCTTTCTCCGTGCTGTCAGCTGTCAGAAGATCTAATTCTCTGTCAGGTAATGATGACGAGGCCACGTCAACTCGCGCACTTGGATGAGTGCGTAGTTCAGCCTGTACAATCAAATTATTGCGCAATTTGTCTTCTGCGCAGTTCACTTGAAGGATGTATAATTTGATTTTGATGACTTTATTGATGGGTGCAACTTGATTTTTAGGACCTACAAGACCCCCTTCAAAGTTTTTGAAGTTTAAAAATAGTCAAAGCTTCGAAATACTTTAAATTTTGATTTTGAAAATCAAGTTGCGCATATGATGACCCGTCTGCGCAATCGGAGGAATTAGCTCCTGTTTATCCAGCACAATCTGAGGAGTCTGTTCATTCTCGAAAACTATAAATAGTTCCCTTTCTCTTCTCTGTCATTCTTTACTTGCTTTCGAACTTTCAAAAGAGAAAACTTCCTGAGCTTTCCTGATTCTTCTTCTTCTTTCCGTCGATCTCTATGGCCCCAAAGCGCTCTGCCGCCGAGAAAGGGACGGCCCCCGCCGAGTCCCCGACTCGTGCTGCGTCGTGCCCTTCTCGACATGAAGTTGCACATCCAGCACTGCAAGGTAGACATCTGATCGAAAACCCTTTTTAGGGTTCTTCGTCATTGCTGCACCTTCAAACCGATCTCTTTTTAGAGATTTGGTTACGTTGTGCGCCCTGTTTAGGGTCTCGGTTGCACAAATAATCTTTATTTTTATGAAGACTATTTTCTTGTGCAATCGGTTAGAATGCGCTGACAAAAGTCTGCGCAGTCTGCTGATTTGCGCAAGGCTGTCTAAAGCAAACCGATGCTTTGTGCAAGTTATTCAGCATAATCTGATGGCTTGCACAAGTGAATGAGTTGGCGCCACTGGATAGTTTGCGCATAGAAGCTATTGTTACGCAATCTGATGGTTGCACAATCTGATGCTTGTGCAATATGATGCTTGTGCAATCTGCTGACAGAATCTTTGATTTTACTTATGCTGAATTCTATTTTTTCTGTTTGATGCAATTGACATCAGAGAGGATCCTGAGTATGAAACATTTGCAGGGTCCCTTGCTGAGCCGGAATTCAAAGAAGATTTATCCCATGTGCTCTTCCCATAATATGTTTTGCCAGGCTATCTTGATAGCTCAGGATAATGAGACTTTTTTAAGTTTGATGAATGGACAGCCCTTGCAGTCTGCTGACGCCATCACCCACAAGAAACTCATGTTCTTATTCGGCGAAGCCATCAACAAGAGTTCTCAACCAAGACCCCGTGTTGAGCAGAGAACTTTCCAAAGGAAGGAGAAACTGATCCTGTTACCGGACATTGCTAGATGCCTCCCTCTAGTACGATATGCTTATGCAAGCCATCCCAGGAGGATGGACTGGGACATTACTCCCCTTCAACATGCAAGGACAGGAAAGATCTGTGTCAAGAAAGGCCCGAACAATAAAGACATGTTCTATAGCTCTTCTGAGCGACACAACACTTTACTCAGAGGGTTGAAGCCAGGCTGTATCCCTCCAGAGAACTCTTCTTTACTGCTGCCTATGAGGACACCAATTTTTGCTAATAAGTATGCAAAGGCTGAGGGCAGATATCCGGATCAGGACATCCGGCTGACCGGTCTGGTGAACCCGGAGAACATGAGGTGGAACTGTATAGCCAACTGGGTATTGGCTCAGTTTGAAGACAAACTTAAAGAGATCGAGCTTTATAATGCGGTATATGCTACCGTGTATGGCTTCCACCCAAACCCTCATCTATTTCTAGCCCTGGCAGAGAGGTATAACTATAGGACAGGGACGTTCATGACGCCCTGCGGGGAGATGGGATTGGCCCTCCATGAGATGAAGTACATCTCATGCCTACCAATGGGAGACTTCCCTTATGAGGAGTATGTTCCCATAAACGACGAGTTAGATAGACTACATCGGGAAAATACAGAAATGGTGGCAGTCTTCGATGAAATACTGTACCATTACAACATATGCTCCCTGTACTACAATAGCGGCTCTTCCGGCACATGTTATTCATCGAAGTGGTTGTCGTATCTTTTTTTAATCATATCATTGAGAAAAAGACCAAAGATCGTGACTCATGCAACCCAACTTTCTTCCAATCCCTCAGCCACAGTGAAGTAATAAAACTGATGGAAGAGAATAAGAAGATGGATATCAGAGTTAATGATGAACACCAATACCCTCCGCTCAAGCCCGGAGATTTTGTTGAGAGCTTTATAAGAATGGGCTACAGGTCCATGTCTAGAGAAGCCCATCTGGCAGGATTTTTGACATACTGGCTCCGTCGATTCGTCGTGCCTGGAGCAAGCGCCGTCGACCGCTTCCACCATGGCATACTTTTTGTTGCCGTTCGGTTAGTCTTCGGCTACCGGATGGATTTGCTTTCAGCAATGACTTGTAGAATAAATGCAGGTCTCCGTCTGTATGTTGACTCCATGATCAAATGGAAGGGTGAGAAGGGGAACTTCCCTAGATTGGAGTTGCCCTACACCTATCTATTCGGATGGTTGCTTCTGCACCATCCGTCTTTGATGAACCCCGACATGGGAGCAGTCGGTGGTAGCTTTCTTCGGAGATTCTCCCGGAGCAAGTGGGTGTACATTAGTCTGAAGGACTGCGGACGTGCCCTGAACCTTGGCAAGGGATTGAATTTTTATATCTTTGCCCCTCCAGCTGGTTACGAATTCATGGCAACAAATCTGGTTGGCCTTGGAAGGCAACCACTGGGTCGAGCAGCTTTTGACTGGCTGAAGGCGATCAGACCATCGCATTTGGTATACAAATTTGAGAAGGAGTGCTATCTAGAACCATATCTGCCGAGTCGCTTCGCTCGTCAATTTGGTTACGACCAATTCCATGTAGGCAACGCTATAACTTGCCTACAAGGAACGTGGTATCTAATTGATGGTGCCAGAGCATAGGCCTACTACAACGCTCGAGATACTAGGATAGTGTTCTCGATGCCAAACAAGAATGATAATGGCCCTAGAATGTTATATACATATTCACTGTTTTATATGGCTGCCAACACTTTCGTCGAGAATTTCAGTCTGGTGGACAACTTCGCGCGGCGACGCATCTGAAGAAAGGAGCAACTGCTACACTAGCTCCAGCAAATGATGAACAACATGAACCGGTAGACGATCCATTGGAAGCTTCCAAGGAAGCAAACTTCCCTGAGGAAGTAAATCAACTACTGAGAATTTCTCTGAAAGTTGTTAAATCTTTGGCCAGAGAGAGGAAAAGAAGGATTGACGAACCTTCTTCCCCAGCTGCAAAGAAGAAACTCATCCTGGATCAACCAGAGAAAGTTACTACTAGATCACAATCTCGGTAGCTGGCCGAGTCAATTCAACGAGAAGAGGCAACCACGTCGACTTCTATTCCAAAGCCGGTTGACGTAGTCGATGTGGAGAGCCCAGAAAGGCCTCTTCATAGAAAGAAGCAGGCTATTAGAAAGAGAAAGAAAGCGAGCCTATCCATGGTGGTGGTGAATGCTGCTGCTGGGATTACTATGTCATCTTCTACTCCTATCTTTGAGCCTAGTCCAGAGCGAAGAGAGGAGACTGAACAGAGAGAGGAGGCTGCACAGAGAGATGAGGCTGCAGAGCCTAGGGAAGATAAAGCTTTACGATCTCCTTTGCTAGCGGTAGAAACTAATCAGCTTCCTGTCACACCAGGAACAGTCCGCGAAGAGGAGGATCACCTAATGATTGAGGCATTAAATGATTGCAATTTTGGTCTGCAAGAGGATGCTGATCATGTCGCTGCAACTGCCAGCGAGCAAGCTCCTGAGGATAATGAAAGTGAGGAGAGTACATCATCAGAGGCTGTTGATGATACACAGAATCATGAAGGGGACATTCTAGTCCATATATCTTCCAAAGCAGCTGATGACACCCTGGATCCTGAAAATGATGTTGAGGTACAGGTATTTCCTGAAAAGATTGCAAATGGGAAAGTGGCCCTGGAGGAAACTCCTACTGTTGATCCCAAAGGTATAAAATGAAATTATCAATCTTCTTTTCATAGATTAATAGCTAACATCTCTATCCTTGATCCATGCAGAAATCGAATCTTCTCCAGCTCCTCCAGTGTGCACGGATATAGTACCTGTAACGACGATAGCTAGCAGCAGTCGTCATTTGTCAGGTGGCTCCGAGGCAGGCAGTAGCCAGGCAGTAATGTCTGAGGCTACTTTTACTAGATTGGAATCTGGGCCAACAGATGGTCGAATCATCACTGAACCAAGCCATGGTAAGACTACTTTCACTTTTGATCTTTTCAATAGCTGCAAATGATAGACAAAATGATAAAGTTTATCTGTTTTTGCAGAGGAACAACCGGAAGGAACAACCAGCTCTACTTTAGCTCCTTTATTTAAAGAGCCTCCCGTCCAAGTGGCTGAACGTCCTACTGCTTCATCATCAACAGGAGTCGCTGCTACTCCTGGTGCTTTGGCCACCAACCAATTTGTCATCAGCTCTTTCACCAACTTCTTCTTTAACTCTTTGGGACCCTTAATAGATAGGGTGATAGAGAAGAAAGAGGCTCTTTTTTCTACAGTTAGAGGTCCAACCACTTAGTTGATTAATGCCATCCGCAGCCAAGGTAATAAAGCTCAGGCTACTTTTCTTGATCATATATTAGATGAGCTGGAGACTTCAGTTAAGAGCTATAAAGAGCTAAGAAAGGAAGAGGTAGAGCCTCTGGTGAAAGCTGAATTTGAACGGATGTCTCAAGAGGCCGCGGTTGAGAAAGTTAACTTCCAAATTCTTTTGGATACTTTTACTGCCAAGTCCGCTGAGTATAATTCCAAGGTAGAAACAGTGTCATCTGTTGCTGAAGAAAAAAAAAGGAGAGTTGCTGAATTGCAAGCAGAAATTGTCCGTCTTCAGGAAGAATTGAGACTTGCTCAATTAACTCTGGAGGATAAAGCTACTCAACATCAAGCTGCAATTCAACAACTTAGTGTTCTGACTCGAGAGAGAGATGAATATGCTGCAGCTCACCAAGCTGAAGTTACTCGCAGACTAGTAACCCTACCAACCTTCGATGATAAATCTGGGATGGAAGAAGCTAGAAAACGAGTGATAGAATCTTGTGAAGAGTGACTACAAATCTTGAAGCAGCAGATGACCAATTTGATGACACCACCGGCTGAGTAGAAGGATCTTTTGTATCTTCTTGTTTTTTTTTATGATATGTGTCTTTGTAATGTCTTTCATCTTTGATCAATAAAAAGATATTTTTGTGGCTCTATTATTTGTTGCATATCTTATTCAGATATAAATAATAGCGATAGAAAATATATTCAGAGGTACAAGACATGATATATTTTTTTATTCTAGAAAATAATCATATTCAATTATATCTGCTCAGAGGTAATATGGATGTGGCAAATATAATTTATTGAATATCATTATTTTAATTAGACAACTTAATCAAAGATGACAAGTTGCTGATAAGAACGAACTGGATGATCCGTCAAAACAAATGAACGAAATAAATCGTCGGATGAATGTAATGAACGGACGAGCCGTCGAATGATGAACGGACGAACCGTCAAGTGGATGTGTGAACGGGGGAACTGTCGGATGGATGTGTGAACGGGTGAACCGTCAAATGAATGTGATGAACGGGCGAACCGTCAAATAAATGTGATGAACGGGCGAACCGTCGGGTGAATATGATAAATGAACGGATGAACCGTCAAATAAAATGTGATAAATGAACGGATAAACCATCGGATAATTGTGGAATGAACGGGTAAACCGTCGGATGAATGATTATGATGAACGGGCGAACCGTCAGATGAATGGAATAAACGGGTGAACCATCGGATAAATAGAATGAACGGGTGAACCGTCGGATGGATTTAATGAACGGATGAACCGTCAGATGAATGTGTCGCTTCATAGTCTTACGACGCTCTGTCTATAAATAGAACAGGAAATCAGATGAGATGGTCACTTTCACTTTTCAACATAAAGATGTCGTCTGGAGATGCATCCAAGAAGGCTGAGATTGCCTCGAAGGTGGAAGCAGGTACTGAGGAACGTCCAGTTGAACCGGCTCAATCAAAGCAGATGGCAGCGGGCGAAGGTTCGTCTGCTCCCAAACCGCCAAAGGACATCTTGGACTTCCTTCTTGAACCAGGGAAGACTGAAGAAGAAGAAGCTATGAGAATGGCTGATTGCAAGTTCCTGGTGGGTTCCAGCAAGAATGTTCTTGACTCTTTTGCTGATCATGTCTTTGATAAGGACGGCAGTAGCCCGCGTCCCAATTTTGAGAAGGTTGATAGAGACCTTCCTTGATATTATGTACTATCATTCAAGATAAAATAAAACTAAATTTTATTTATGAACTTGTCTGATAATTACAAACAATGTCTGTTATATTTATACATAAAACTTCTTGAGGAATTTGCCATGATGGGCATCATTGCAACCCGACCGTCTAGTTCTGTGAGTTGATAGGCTCCATTTGAGAAGACTTTGCTCACGATATATGGACATTCCCACTTCGTATTGAACTTGCCTTTGCTTGAGTGAGTCATAGTCATAGGACGTCTGACTGTTAGAACGAGTTCTCCTTTCTGAAAGGCTCTGACTTTAACTTTGCGATTGAAAGTCTTTGAGATACGGGCTTGGTATAACTCAATATGTTGTTGAGCCATTAACCGCTTCTCATCGAGCGCTTCTAATTCTTGAAGTCGAAGAAGATCGTTGTTCTCTGTCGTGAGTTCATTGGCGATAGCAATCCTCAAAGACGGAATTTGAAGTTCCAGGGGGAGAACTGCTTCATAGCCGTATACCAAAGAGAAGGGTGTACAGCCTATAGGGTTGCGGACCGTAGTACGGTAGGCCCAAAGACATTCTCTAAGCTTTTCACTCCAGTTTCGTTTGTTAGTAGATACAAACTTCTTGAGGAGCTTGATGATAGTTTTATTGAAAGCTTATGCCAAGCCATTAGCAGCAGGATTGTAGGCTGTCGAAGCGACGTTGTCAATCCGATGATCGTCACAAAACCTTGTGAACTTTTGGCTGATGAACTGAGGTCCATTGTCGTGGATGATTCGTCGAGGTACACCAAATCGAAAGATGACATGGTATTTGACGAAGTTGATGACGCTGCTAGTCTTGACTTCAGCCAATGGTATAACATTGGCCCATTTGGAGAAAAAATCGGCTATTGCCAGTATGAACCGATGCCCTTTAGAAGAAGGAGGATTGATGGGACCGATAATGTCCATGCCCCAAGCTTCAAAAGGCCAGGAAGCAGCAGTAGGATGAAGAAATTCTGATGGTTGATGAATGAAATTTGCGTAGATTTGACAAGCTCAACATTTCCTCGTATATTCGATGGCATCAGATACCATAGAGGGCCAGTAGTAACCCATGCGTCGGATGCGATCCTGTAGCTTAGGACCGGGTTGATATGCTTCACAAATACCGTCGTGAGCTTCACGCAATACTTGCTTTGCTTTATCACCAGCAAGACAGCGTAAGAGTAGGCCATCATAAGTTCGCCGATAAAGAGTTTTGGTGGTCTAATTATAGTAGAATCGCAAAGACCGCCGATGAATAGTCGTAGCCTCCTTGGGATCTTCAGGGAGTATGTCATGGACCACGAAGTCGATAAAGGGAGTTCTCCAATCTTCACTGATGACATTGACTTCAGTAAGATTACTGAACTTAATATTACGATTGTTTTCGACGCAAAACAATTCCCGATTAGAGATAACCACCACCTGCTATCTTTTGATAGGGATGGCTAAGACTGTTGCAAGATTGGCCAAAGCATCTGCTTCAGTATTGCAAGCTCGTCGGACATATTCAATGAAGAAGGCTTTGAATGATGTAGCCATGTTGATTGCCGCTTCAAAGTAAGACACTAGATCTTGATGGCGAACTTCGTAAGTCCCTCTAACCTGGTTAACAACCAACTTGGAGTCACCATAGACTTCAAGATATTCGATGTCAAGTTGTTTGGCTAGCTGAAGACCGATGAGTAGAGCATTGTATTCTGCCACGTTGTTGGAGCAAGGCTCATCTAAGGAGTATGCTCTTTGAATAGCTGACCCGTCTGGAGAATCAAGAACAACTCCAACTCCTACGACAATGGCACCATTGGGTCCAATCCTAGATGCACCGTCAAAGAATAGACGCCAAGTAGAAAATTCTTCGGAGATTGTATTAGATTCCAAAGTCTTGTCTGAAATTTCATCATAGAGTTTGGACGTCTCTGGAACAGGATGAGCTGCTAAGAAATCTGCCAATGCTTGACCTTTGACAGACTTTTGAGGAACATATACCATGTCATATTGGGCTAGCAGAATGGCCCATGTAGCCAGCCGAGAATTGAGTGTGCTAGGCTTTTTCATCAGTACCCGAAGAGGATTAACTTGGGATATGACATGAATAGTTTGGCCAATGATGTAATGCCGAGTCTTCTGAACAGCAAACATAAGAGCTAGGTATTCTTTTTCGACCGGACTATAATGGTGTTCAGCACCAATCATAGTACGACTGAGGTAGTAGATGGCTTGTTCGTGGCCTTCTTTGTTCTTTTGGGCAAGTAAAGCACCCAATGAATGGTCCATAGCACGGACATACATTAAGAATGGTATGCCAGAGATTGGTGGTACCAAGACTGGTGGGTTCATGAGATAACGCTTTATGTCGTCAAACGCTCGTTGACATTCTTCGGTCCAAACGAAAGATACACCCTTCTTCATTAGTTGAGTAAATGGTCTGCAGCGTCCATACAGATTCGAAATGAATCTCCTGATGTACGCAAGTCAACCTTGGAATCCTCGTAGCTCTTTTATGTTGCGTGGAGGATGCATCTCTTGAATGGCTTTGATCTTCTCGGGATCCACATGTATACCCTTAGAGGTAATGATGAAGCCGAGAAATTTGCCACTAGAGACACCCAAGAATGACTTGGTGGGATTTATTTTAAGTTGATGTCGGCGTATTAGATTGAAGATAGTTCTTAAATCTTAGATGTGACCTTCCTTTAGACGACTCTTGCACAGATGATCTGGAAAGATGGTACTCATGGATCGTTGGTACGTTGCACCAGCGTTCTTGAGACCAAATGGTATGACAGTATAGCAATAGACTTCGCAAAGAGTGCGGAAAGAAGTATGTTTTTCATCTTCAGGATTCATCCGAATCTGATTGTATCCGGAGAATCCGTCCATGAAACATATTCTTTCGAACCCATAGGTGTTGTCAATCATGACGTCTGTGGTAGAAAGAGGAAATTCATCTTTTGGACATGCTTCATTAAGATCCCGAAAGTCGATACAGACTCGAACTTTGCCGATTTTCTTTAGAACTGGGACGACATTGGCTACCCAATCAGGATATTGCTCTTCTCGAATAAAGCCATAAGCGATGAGCTTCTTGACTTCATCGTCGATTGCGTCCATCATTTCTGGCTTGAAACGCCGTTGTTGCTGTTTGACCGGTTTTGCATTAGGCAGGATATTCAATTTGTGAGTAGCAACTTTAGGATCTAGACCTGGCATGTCTTCATAGCTCTAGGCAAAGACATCAATGTATTCTTTAATAAGAAGAATTAATTCTTGCTTATCTGTCTCTGGGAGGTTCTTGCTGATGAATATTGGACGAGGTGACCCGTACTATCCTACATCAATTTGAACTAATTGATCTTCGGTAGGAGGTTCCCTTTGTTCGAATCGGAGTTCCCTTTGGGTATCCATTCGTTGAGCCCAAGGATCTGTTTCGGGACCTTCTTCAATATCCTCGTCATAGCCTTCTGGAAGTTTGACGGAGACCATGTTAGAAGATACAGTCAGCCGATGAACTTGACCGATGCTGGTGTCAGAATCCCATAATCTGGAATCAGAAGAGATAGAGTGCTCTTCACTATCGGATTCAGAGCTGCTGGGGATAATACCGGAGGAGAAGCATATCCGAGACCTCTTTTGGTCATGCTGTAGTACATCTCTGACTTTTTTTGGAACAGCCGTACGGATAGGAGTTCTTCTACCCTTATCGTAGTTGAGGCCACTCTTGAAGTCATAACCCATCTTTCGGATAATGTCTTTTGATTGTTGACTGTAACGACGGAGTTGAAGATGGCCCGTATCATTACTTTTGCTATCATCCGTATAGCTGAATTGTTGTTCTAGTCCTTTACTAAAAGTATTGGACTCTCGCCTTTCTTACGAGCGAAAACAATACGGTATGAATCCTTTGGGTGTTCAAATGAGACTTCTGTTTGAAGAGATTGTACAACTCCCATTGTAAATAATTGAAAGCTATCTAACATATCCAAATAGCACTTAGCATGATAAACGACATCAGTATACTGGAAAGTAGATGCTTTTTTATTAATTTGTATATCCGTATTTATAGCAGGACCTTTAGCCTTAGCAGGCTTGGTCAGATTGATTACAAGAGGGGGAGAAGAAGAACGTGGAGGAGGATTGGCCTTGTTACGACGGAGGTCAATAACAAGCGGCTCAGAGGAGGTGAGCTCTCTTCTATCCTTGTTATGAGATAAATCAATAACAAGTGGCTCAGAAGAGGTGAGCTGCCTTTTTTCCTTATTACGACGTAAGTCAATAACAAGTGGCTCAAAAGAGGTGAGCTTCCTTTGTTCCCGATCATCATCAGTTGGTTGCTTATGGACTGGCAAGTGAATAGCCAGTGGTTTAGAGGACTGAGGACGAGAAACACGCCCTTTGACAGGTATAATGAGGGTGTCATTAGGCACTGTTTCATGCTCTTCTTCAGTGTCCAGAGACAGGACTACCTTCATGAATTCATCCTTGTACATACGGGCATCGTTGCAGTATGCTTCGACGCCTTTGAAGGGATAGAGATCAGCAACCTCCTTTTGAACCTCTCCATTGTCATCGACATATTTAAAACATTTATGGAGAGTCGAAGGAACAATGTTATGCTCATGCAGAAACGGTCTTTCCAATAAAGCATTATAAGAACAACCATGATTGTCAATGATGTACAAGGTCACCTTTGTGCGAAGATTGCCTATTTGGAGTTTTAAGCAAATCTTGCCCAGAGGTTCACTCCTTCCCTGGTTGAACCCGAGAATAGTGGTAATTGTACTGGAGAGACTATGCACTGGGATCTTCAGCGCATCTAACATTGTCTTTGGCATGATACTGAGAGCAGACCCTGGATCTATCAGAATACGATCGACTTTCATCGAGTCGACATATCCTGTATAGTATAGAGGATGGTCATGCCTGTTGTCTTCCATCAGCATGTCATCTTGTGTGAAAGTTATTTTTGGAATTAACTCCAACACACTATGACAATGGAGGCAAGAGACTGGCTCTGCTTTCGGCTTCTTCAGAAGGGCTAGACAGGTTTCAGCTTGCATGAGAGCCTCACTCAGAGTTTTTCGAGTCTCTTTGGAGAGGCGCAAGAGCTCGAAGATTGACAACCGGGCCGGTGTATTGGCTAACTGAGCCAAGATATCAAAATTGTAAGGCTTCTCAAGTCCGGAAGGAGATGACTTCTTCAACGGTTTGTCGAAGCGGACTTGTTGTTTGCCTTTGTCAGCGACCGTCGGCTTAGGAGGAGTAGACTCTACAACCGGTGAGGATGCAGTAGGAATATCTTCATTAGAAGCAGGCTGCACTGGAGCAGGCTCAAGAAGAAGCAGGATTCTCTTGAGCTTCGGGGTAATCTTTTAGATAGGATTTCCCTGATCTGGTGCCCAAAAGGATTTCCTCGTCAACTATGGGGTCAAAAGACACCATATTGCAAGTCTTTGTCTTGCCCTTGGAGCGGTCTTTCTTCTTGGAGGAAGAGGGAAGTTCGAACTCCAAGGCTAAATCCGGATGGATCCACATAATCTCTCCATTGTCAAGAGACAAGGGGACGAGACCTTCACTTCGTGGAGGAGGGAGATTCTCGATCTCAAGAGTAGCTTTGGGGATAGGAATGACACCATATTGTACCAACTGCGGAGAAAAGTCACCGAATTAAACTGAGACCATATTTGCGATAACAGTCTTCTCGTCTTGCTGCAGAGTTACAACACCAGTGTTGACCAGCTCTTGGATTTTGCCTTTGAGCACATAACACACTCGAGTGGGATGCCCAATAAACCTGTGATAGACACAGTACTTAGGATGATCAGTCTTACCGACTTCATCAGGCTTCTTGGGATCTGGGAGCTGGAGCTTATTGCTTTTGATCAAGCAATAAAAGATGCTCACTGTGTCATTCTCGTCAAAAAAGTACTCCACTTTCGGACGAGGTTCCCTCGGTGGAGGTGCTGAAGGAGTAGAAGTGGACGTTGGGGGAGCAACGTTGACTGCCAGAGATTCTTTGTTCTTATTCGTCAAGTTGATATTCAAAGTTTCTTTTCCTTTGCGGTTGTTCTGGCGATTGCCACCACCTGTTGTCTGGTGTTCATCCCGGTCGGGATTAGACATTTGTACCCCTAGTTGCTTGAATTTGTCAGTGCTAACTTCAGCTGCTTTAGCGTTGACAATGAAAGATGGCCAGTCTTGGAACTGAGTAGACCCCATCCACATGCTGATGATAGGCAAAAGATTTGCCTTACAGGTGTCTATGGTGACAGCAGCCGGAGTTCCAGGAGGCATTTTCAAAGCTTTCCGACGGAACCTTTCAATGAAACTCTCAACAGTTTTATTGTGTCTTTGTTTGATTTTATTGAGGGCTGACATAGTCATGTCGTTGATCCCCTCATAGAATCATTCCAAGAAGAGTTTCTTTAGGCCAGAGAAGGAGGTGATACAACCATCGTACAAGCTTCTGTACCAATCGTATGCTACGCCGGCTAAACAGCCAACGAATACTCTGGTAAGAAGCACGTCATTTGGTTGAAGTTGGACAGTCATAACCTCAAAGTGGTTAATGAACTGACTGGGAGAAGTGCTGCCATCAAACAACGAGATTGTTGGAATCTTGTACTTCGGAGGAAATGGGACTTCCTTCCATTCAACTGGGTAAGGTTGCTTGATCCCCAACCTTTGCAAGTTGTCCTTCTCTTTGAAAGCCTTGAACTGAGTGCACAGGAGCTTGACAGCTTCATTGGCATCTTCCACTGATGTAGAAGGAGCAGGCTGAATCACAGTATTAGGGGGAGGAACAGCATGATAAGCACTACCCCCAGCACCTGATTGACTGGGTGTAGGTTGGACCTGTAAAGGAGGTACTTGAAGAGATGCTACCCCCAGCACTGCATTGACAGGCACCGACGATGCTATAATTTTAGGATTTGTAGGAGGTACGGTCGGTGGTACCGTATGCTGGGCCACAATGATGGAATGCATACTTGCGACCATTTCGGCCATTATCTTCAGCTTGTCTTCTAATGCAGCTATTCGTTGTTCTTGACTAGCTGAACTGGAAGCATCGGGATCTTCAGTGACAACATAAGCTGTCACTTCTCTAAGTACAGTGGAGGACACTGTCTGTTTCGAACTTTCGCTGTATGCATCGTAGTCGGAGAAAGAATCATCTCCTGAGTAAGAAAGAGGAAGATGACCGGAGAGATCTTGAAGATTCCTTTGACCGATTGTGTCTTGGCTTCGGGATCGGGTATGTTGGAATACTCCTTCAGAGGATTCTTGGAGTAGATCCAAATATCGCTGACTTGGCTTACGAGGCTTGTCGTGCTTGAAACACTTCCTACCCCCAGTGTCTCTGGAAGTCATGTTGACAGAAGCGTCAAAACTTCGTCTTCATCTTTCGATATAGGTTCAGAATTTGAAAAGTTTAGACGATCGAAGACAGATCGTCTTGTTGTATGACAACAACACTTGATGAGCACTTTGTGATTACAATGGTGTCCAAGTGGTTGCACTGGGGATGTTGAGATGTTGTCCCATTTTTGCTTGAGGTATTCTCGGAGATCGGGAACAGCAACGGGACGAAAAGAAGTTTGAGGGATGTGTTCTTTGATAATATTCGGAACATGGCTCCGGTTCTTCAAATGTTTTGTCCCCTGAGTGTACAGGGAAGTACTCATTTCATTAGCATAGGTGTCCGGATTTTTAATCCTAGAAGTTTGCTTCTGATGATGGTTGGTCTTCGGCATCGGTTGTTTACGTTTCACCGAAGTTGGCCTGTTGAGATAAGTTCTTAGATCAGCAAACTCACCCCCAGGGATTTCTGTCTGAGACACCAACAATTTTCTCTATCTTGAACGGGAGATCTTGAGAGTTGGGAGATCTTGGAATTCTGCTACCGGAGTAGGCAGAATACCTCTCTGATCAGTACACTTTCCTTTGACAAGGAGAGAAGAAGAACCCTTGTGGGAGAGAATTCTTGTACTGACTGGTGCCGGAGCACATTCAGATTGATCTTCAACGGTAAAAACCGATGAAGACTGAGAAAAGACCAAGAGGCCTTTTCCTTTGTTTTGGAAAGAAGGGTTAGCTAAAGAGCGTTTCCCTCTGTTGTCTTCCAAGTCATGGGACGAGAAAGTTTGAGAAAAGACCAACGGGCCTTTTTCTTTGTTCTGGGGAGGAGAAGGAATAGCCAAAAGACTACCTCCAGTGGATTGCGCAGGAGCAACAGGGTGCTGGAAAGGAGGAGCAGAGCTTTTTCTCTTGTTGTGAGAAGAGGAGAGATTAGCCAAAGGGATGTCTCTCTTGGATTGTGCAGGCACAGCTTGCGCATGGGTTGATGGCGTACTGGCAGATTACGCATAAGGAGTTCTGGCAGAATGTCTTCTGGCCTCAGTCACAGTGGTTTGTGCAGCAGGAGTCTTGTTACCAGAGTGTTTGAGTTGCACTCTGGTTGCTGGAGTAGTAGATTGCACAGGCAAAGTTGCAGCCAACTGTGCCAGAGGAATAGAAGTCTTGCACTTTGACAGAGCAGCATATGAAGTGGTTTGTGCACTAGCAACAGCAGACTGTGCATGAGTAGTAGAGACAGATTGTGCAACAGTAGAGACAACAGAATGTGCAACAGTCTTAGCAGCAGAGACTTTAAACTGCACAGCAGTCTTGGTGGCAGAATCAACAGACTGCACAGCAGTCTTGGGGACCCACACTGGGCATACATTGCTCGTGGCAGAAGTTGTTGCAGTGCGAGGGGTAGTCCTGGAGTTGATCATGGCTTCGTAGGTAGCCTGATTGACCTTCACAACCAGCGTCTTCTGCGTCTTTCCGATAGACGCAACGTCACATTGAGTTGTCACTTTCTCTTCGGAGGAGAAAGTTATCCCCAGCAGAGTCGCCATTTTGTTTACAAAAACAAAAGTTGATCTTCATTTTCAACAAACTTTGTAAAGAAGATTACAAGAATTCTGGAAAAGTACAACTATAGGAATCCGATCTGAAGACGATCGCTTTATTCCTTGGACGATGTGAACTTTAAAGACGGTAGCCTCTGAAGATTACAGCAGTACTTTGGCAAGAACTCTTGATCTCTGGTGATGATTTCTGATCTTTGTATGTGTATGTGTTCCCCTCTAGGAAGGACTTGAAACTCTATTTATAGACTTCTGGAAATAACTAACAAGTTGAATTGCGCTGCATTGGACCGCACAGACATCAGACTGCGCTGGCAGTTACTTGATCGTGGGCCAACTGTATAGGACATATGGCATTATTTGATTGAAATGTGCATGATCGTGTACAGACGATTACCACGTAATAAGTCATTGATGGCATAAAGGCTACGTGTACTTTGTCAGTTGATGGAGTGCGCCACTTGAATTGTGCTAGCTTCAGATTGCGCTAGGATGGACCGTGCTGAGCTGGATTGCGCTGCAGGTAGATTATGCTGCATGTACAGTTGTCCTCGAGCGCTGTGCTACACGATAAACGAACATTTTCCTCGTTCTCCGTGCTGTCAGCTGTCAGAAGATCTGATTCTCTGTCAGGTAATGATGACGAGGCCACGTCAACTCGCACACTTGGATGAGTGCGCAGTTCAGCCTGTGCAATCAAATTTTTGTACAATCTGTCTTCTGTGCAGTTCACTTGAATGATGTATAATTTGATTTTGATGACTTTATTGATGGGTGCAACTTGATTTTTAGGACTTACAAGGACCATTCACCATTAAAGGTGATCACTCGGCTCTTGAGCATAAAGTCTGACTTTAATATGTCCCATGAATGCTACAATAAAGTGCTCGAGTTGATTACCGATATCTTGTCGGAGGGTGCCAAGTTACCGAAAGACTTCTACCGCTCTAAGAGGATGGTGAGATCTCTCTGGATGGGATACGACAAGATCGATTGCTGTCAGAACGGATGCATGCTTTACTATAAATATCACAAGGATGCAGAAGTGTGCGAATTCTGTGGTGCTGATCGCTACAAGCCAACTACTACAGGCAAGTCTAGAACACCGACTCCTTCAATGTACTACTTCCCATTGACGTCGCGGTTGCAAAGATTGTTCATGGTGAAAGAGACTGCCGAAAATATGAGTTGGCACAAGCGATAACAGACCGAAGGAGTGTTGGATCACCCATCTGATAGAGAAGCATGGAAGCACTTCGATCGAGCATATCCTAACTTTGCTTCTGATCCGCATAATGTAAGGTTGGGGCTCTGCTCTGATGGTTTCACCCCATTTGGTCTTTCAGGCTCCCAATATTCATGTCGGCCGGTAAACCTCACTCCGTACAACCTACCGCCTTGGATGTGCATGAGGACACATTACATATTCTTAACTATTATCATCCCCGATCCGAATAACCCAAAGAGGAACATCGACGTGTACTTACAGCCGTTGATAGATGAGCTGAAGCAGCTATGGGAAACAGGGGCGTACACGTATGATGCTTCGAAATAGCAGAATTTTCAGATGCGGGCAGCACTAATATGGACAATCAATGACTTTTCGGCTTATGGAATGTTATCTGGATGGAGCACTCATGGTCGGCTTTCATGTCCTTATTGCATGGACCGTACTAAGGCTTTTCGTTTGAGACACAGAGGAAAGCCATGCTTCTTTGATTATCACCGGCAGTTCTTGCCGAAAGGCCATCCGTACCGTAGGAACAGAACTGCATTCCGTGCCGGAGCTATGGAGAAGGGCGATCCACCGCCAATATGGTCCGGAGAGGACACATAGGAGCAAGTAAAAGAAATCCCAAGTGCTATTGAAGATCCAACAAAGAGCAGTCGTTGCGAGGGATTTGGCAAAGATCATAACTGGATCAAAAGGAGTATATTCTGGGATCTGCCATATTGGAGCACAAATCTGATTAGACATAACCTTGACGTCATGCATATCGAGAAGAACGTGTTTGATAACATAATTAATACTGTAATGGACGTCAAAGGAAAGACAAAAGACAATCAGAAGGCTAGATTGGACTTAGCCGAAATATACAGATGCCCTACATTGCACATGATAGACAACGGAAAGGGAAAGCTTTTGCGGCCTAAGGCAATCTACTTGCTGGACAAGGAGGACAAAGTGAGACTTTGTAGATGGATCCAGGACTTGAAATTTCTGGACGGATACGTCTCCAATCTAAAAAGATGTGTCGACATAAAGGAATGTAAACTGACCGGAATGAAGAGCCACGATTGCCACGTATTCATGGAGAGGTTAATTCTTGTTGCATTTCAAAAATTATTACCGTCGGTAGTCTTGGATCCATTAACAGAGCTTAGCATATTCTTCATAGATCTTTGTTCTTGCAAGTTGCTCGTCGATCGTTTAGAGAAGCAAGAGAAGGACATTGTGGTAACACTTTGCAAACTTGCACTACAAGAAATTGCATTTTTAGTAACCTGTTTTAGCGACATAGGGGCAATTATGTCTCTAAAAGCTATTTTTTTATATGTATTGGCGACATGCATATTAGTATGTCGCAAAATCCACACAAAATTTATTGGAGGGAAACAAAAAATTAGACCCGCCAAATTTGTTCTACATATTGCGACATACACGTGTCGCAGAAAGGTAACATATGTTCAGCAACATACGTCCTCATGTCACAGAAAGGTAACATATGTTCAGCAACAAACATCCCTCTGTCGCGGAAAGATATTTAGGTTCCGTGACATAAAGTTATGTAGGGAAATACACATATAATTTTTTAATTGAACCACAACCTAATAAAAGCTGTCAAACATAACCCTTCAAAAGAAAAAAAACAAACTAAAAAAAAACCAAAAGTCGACTTCTCTCCCGCGAGCGTTCCCAGGGACTTCTCTCCTGCGGCGTTCCCAGGGAGTTCTCTCCCGCGGCCCTCCCTGGGTTCTCTCTCTATTATTCCTAGGGATTCCTCTTGCGCACACTCCCTCCTTCATCCAATATTCGAGATCCTTCCCATTGGTGGTGAGTTCTTCCCTAATATTCTTAGTATGTTAATTTCCATAGGGTTGAGAATATTATCGACGTTTATTTTATATATATATATATATATATATATATATATATATATATATATATATATATATATATATATATATATATATATATATATATATTTCTCTCTCAATCAATTTTGTTAGGGTTTGATTTTGATATCATGTTAGTTGATAGATTAGGGTTTAATTTCCAGATTTATGTATATCTCGATGGCATGATTTTTGGTTTTATTTTTCTTTTTATTTTCTGTAAATTTATTTACATATTTATGAAGTATCTGTGTCCGTGTCGATACAAAGAGAGAAACCCACATGGTTACTCAGCTGAGTTCTGTAAAAAAAAATTATATTCTTGTAAGGATGGTTGCATTATTACTCAGGCGCATAGTAATTGGTATAAAGAACTAACAATAAGATAGTTTCAAAAATCCACATGGTTACTCAGATGAGTTCTTAAAACGTAGCACAAATATATATTTCTAACACAAGATTAGGAATGCTTAAAAACTCATAATGTTAATCCTTTGGCATTTGTGAACATACCACATATATCCAATTAGCGAGGCATACACATACTCTGGCTTATACCCAGGAACCACTTGGTAACTGGATATCACGTGTTGATGTAGACGGTAGACAAACACCATGATATGGTCATGACATTGATTTTGGCATGCCATTATTTTGGGGTGTAAATGCCATGTCTGATACGTGCCTGCACAGGTAAAGCATCAATGTCTATCAGTGCTTCCTAGATCATGTATACATTATAATGGCTATACCAATAGTATTGCAAGAAATATGAGTCAAACAACACACAAGAATGCCAATAATGAAAATGTTATTCTAGCAATGTGTCTTATTCGTGGCATAAGACAAGTTAACTTTTTGATTTATTTCACACATTTTATATGGGTACTGAGACATGGACTCAGCCATCAATTTTGGTATCAAATAAGCAATATCCAACCCTGCAGAAGACCAGTAGTTGCTGTCATCTTAACTGAACTGCCATGCCACTTGTCTGGCATCACCAAAGTTATGCTTGTCATTTTTACTGAATAATCTGTTTAATATACTTCAGTAATTTTGTTTGTCACATATTGATTAGTATTTTTTTAGTAATGGAATAAGTGGTAAAATATGATGACATATGAGTGGGCAGGTTTTTAACATTGCAATAGACACCCTTTCCATTACACTTGGACTCGCCTTAAACTCGCTTTTTAGAGTTTTTGCAGCAGTGGTAGTTTTTGCAATAGCTGGGGGTTAGATAGGTGACTCTCATTGCCGATCTATTTTTTGAATTTTTTAGGTACCACATTGACCATACCTTCATGGGATCACAGTGCTAATCCTTCCATCTATTAGTCTAACTGTGATTGAAATTAGATGGGTGACTCTCCATTGGATGACAATAGTAAAATGAGGGGTCATCCGTCATATATTTCTTTGCTATTTGCTTTGTGCATAGATATGTCAACCAATAACATATTTTGTTACATTCATCTTCTAATTGAATGCTTCACACTATATGTGCATTAGAACGATATGAATCGACACTAGAAGAAAATATCAAGTGGACCATTGTTACTTGCAGTACCATTAGAAGAAAATTGAGCCGATACATTTAGTACACCGAATGTTTCGTGGACACAACTATTATATGCATATGATGTTCATATGGAAATATCAAGTGATGTTACTTTTAGGAACTGGTTTGGTCATCAGTGCATGAACGTGGTGTTTGCTTCTAAACTTCCTTGTTATGGTTTATTTGTCTTATTATTTCTGCCATTACGAGAAAAATAATGGAAATAAACCTTTTTTTTTGTAGATATGGACAAGAGTTGGATGACAATTTTTAGAAAGAGATTAAGTCAACCGTATATTGATGGGGTGAACTCTTTTGTTGAATTTGTAATAAAGAAAGTAGGCAAGAATGGTAGCATTCGATGTCCATGTAATGATTGCATGAACCACGAGTGGCATACCGAGGAAGTTGTGAAGAATCATTTAGTTCGACATAGAATAATGCTATCTTATAAGAATTGGGTGTACCATGGAGAACTTGTTACAGAGTATCAGAACCGAGTATCAGATGCTGAGGGTGATATTGAAATGTCTGATAAAGAAGACGATCAAGATGAATTTCCTAAATTACTAGTGTCACCCTCATTTCCCGTATTTCGTATTTATACTCGTATCTGGATTTTGGCATGTATTTTATTTTTTCTCAACTTGTGGAATTTCGGTATTTTTCGTATTTTGGGTTTTGTCATGGCTCGGTTTTAATTGGATTGGGTTGGGTTGGTTTGGTTTATGTGTATTGGAACACCTTAGCCTATGCTCCACCCTCAACACACCACATCCCACCCTCTTTAAAACTCCACCAACCTTTTCTCTCTCCTCATAACCTCCATTAATTTCTTCTTCTCCTTCCTCTACACAACACTCTTCTCCTTCCTCTCCATAGGCAAGTGCACCTTGCCACCACATTAGAACCCCATTTCATTTGTCCATTTGCTAGATTAGGACATGGTGATCAACATTAGAACTTGGTATTTTATGATTTGGAGTCTCCATTGTTCTAGATCTAAGTTTTCCTTATTTTCAGATTTGTTTGGTTTTGATCTACTTAAGTTGGATTTTTACGGGTTTTGATGTTTCCATGTGGAAGGGAGTTCAATTCCACCCTGGTTGGAACTTTGGAAATCTGGATTTGGAGTTCGGATGGCCAAGTTGTGATGCCTTGAAGTTTTGGAGCCATTGGAGCTTCTTCTCAGCCATGGAGAAGAAGACCCAGACCCTGCGTGCGTGTTTTTACGCGTACACAGCTCTCCTGCGTGCGTGACTTTTACGCGTACGTAGCTCTCCTGCGTGCGTGACTTTTCGCGTACGCAGCTCTCTTGCGTGCGTGACTTTTCACGTACGCATCTCTCTTGCGTGCGTGACTTTTCGCGTACGCAGCTCTCTTGCGTGCGTGACTTTTCGAGTACGCAGCTCTCTTGCGTGCGTGACTTTTCGCGTACGCAGCTCTCTTGCGTGCGTGACTTTTCGCGTATGCAGCTCTCTTGCTTGCGTGACTTTTCGCGTACGCAGCTCTCTTGCGTGCGTGACTTTTTGCGTACGCAGCTCTCTTGCGTACGTATTTTTACGCGTACGCAGCTTTCCTCCATGCGTGACTTTTTGCGTACGCAGCTCCCCAGCGTACGTGTCTTTTTGCGTACGTAGCTCTCTTGCGTGCGTGTTTTTACGCGTACGCAGCTCTCCTGCGTGCGTGTCTTTTGAGCGTACGCAGCTCTCCTGCGTGCGTGTCTTTTGAGCGTACGCAGCTCTCCTGCATGCGTGACTTTTCGCGTACGCAGCTCTCCTGCATACGTGCCCTTGAGCGTACGCTGCTCCCCTGCGTGCGTGCCCTTATGCGTACGCTGCTCCCCTGACCCCTTGCTTAACCCATTGGTTCTTGGAGTATTGGTTCTATTTCTCGACTTGGTTGCTTTTGTGGATTGGGTTTTCCAGAGATCTGTTCAACACAGCACTACTAACTTGACCCAACACGACCTAACACGATTTTCAAGTAATTGTTTATGACTAGTGCGATTCTCGGGATTTTCTGTGGATTATGATTTTGGTATTCTCTGATCTCCTTGCTAGTATCCCAGTGGGGTGCACACCTAACTTGTAACTTGTAATTAATCCTTGTGACTTGATAACTTGATAGTGGCCCATGGCGGCGCTCTCCTGACTTGTAACATGACTTGATAACTTAACGCTGTTGCGACGGCCAACTTAACTTGACCTGCCTTGACACCGTAGGTAGTTCTTCTTGCTTGCTTGTTAAATCCACTTGTCCTGTTTGAATCATGTCTAGGATGGGTCTCCTGAGTACCACGGTCGGGAGTACCTACTAAAATGGATTAAGGTTAATAACTAGAATAACACAGTAGTCATGAAGAGATGACACAGCTATAGGCAATCCCGTTACCTGGGTGCTCTTGGGATCTGTAGCCTGCCGACGAGTAGGGCACATTTCCAGCACACTGTCATGTGTTGCACCTTCTAAGTCACCTATGGGTACATACGTTCCTGGACGATGTACCCACCTGAATTCAACCCCTAATTTTCGACCTGGGTAACCTGGATGGTCTGCAGGGCTTGTGGCTGTAGAGCAATCTCACTGCATCTTGTTAGTAATTAGGCCTGTGATAACCCTAGTTAGTTAAAGTAGTAAGCCGTAGTATCTGTTTGGCCGTGATTGATTGAATGAGGTATAACCAGTCTAGCCATGTCTTGATTCAGTACAATATTGCTTCCTGTCTTGATTTCTCATATTATTATCTTGCCGATAAATGGTGGGAAACCAAGTTCTGTTCAGATGAAGGGTTACAACCCCGGTCCTTGATTGGTTTATGGGTTGTAACCTGGTTATCAGAATAGTCCCATGGTTATCCAGTCGTATATCATCCTAACATGCTTTCGTAAATTCGAGTTTTAATATTATATTTTCTTGTACTGATTGCTGGCTTGTTCTTATTTCGTGGCCCCCTTCTGGCACTTGCTCTTTCTGGGGTTGACCCAGCTGGTTTTGTGTGGCCAGATTTCGGAGCAGCTTCCGAGGATCTTCCGAACCTCCAGCCCGATGGTGGCGACTAGAAGGAACCCGGGCTACGAGTGGGTTTTCTATTTTGTTTCGCTCACTCTATTGTAAAGTTATTCTTTTGAGGCGTTTAGCCGACGAGCACCTGTTAGCTCGATGCACTTTTACTTACTGTCTGCCTACGGGCTGTAAACATGATTAACAAATCCTAGGGTTGATCATGTATGACTTAACTCTTGCTAGTCCCCACATTTTGTACGACTAGCTTCATGATCAGCTGAATATGTAATATTTGGGACACCTTATTATTGTACATTTAATGATCATACATCTTGCGACCTTACTTACTTGCTTGTGGTTGAGACATTAGACTGTTGGCTTGTAGTAAACCCTCATATATCTAGACAGCCGTGACCGTATATCGAGGTGGTTTCTATTTCAATATACGTAGCTGGCTATGTCTGCCCCCGCTCTCCAGTATTCTGGTTCTAGGGCGTGACATGGTTTAAGTGGTGGCCCATGCAGGTCTTGTCAATCAAGAAATGTGAGGGTTTACCGAATAGATGTCTCAATCAGTATTCGTCCTTGATCTCCGCCCGTATTTTCAAATCCCTGAAATTCTTGCCCTGATTACATGCTTGTATCGTTGATCTGTCCTGGTCCTTCCTTATTGTTTCCCTGTGTCATCTTCCTCAGCGGCACTGTACCTGACCCTACCGATCAGCAAAGAGGAGCACCTCCCATGGACCAGCAGCAACCTGGAGATCAAGCCCAGCATTCCGGAGTCGCCTCCAGAGTGATACCTACTAGAGGAGAGTCACCAGTCCGGCCCGCAGAGCCAGTTGATGGTACCTTAGTAGGCCTCATCAGAACCTTGATAGCTTCCCAGGATCGTCGAAGCGACGCCCTGCACCAGACAGTTCAAGATGCTTTGACCCGAGGCGGACATCCAGGGAACCAGGTGGCCAACAGTTTCAAGCGATTGAACCCTCCTTTCTTCGACGGCACCGAGGATACGATTGCTGCGGATGCATGGCTTCAGAATACCGAGGTGATTCTAGAAGCAGCTAGGACACCCGAGAATGAGAAGGTGCTGGTGGTACGTCTGCAGTTGTTGGACTTGGCTCACAGTTGGTGGACGGCACAAGCCATAGGATTAGTGGCACCCATTGCTTGGGCAGTGTCTAGAGAGAGGTTCCAGACGAAGTATTTCGATGCTGTGGCTCGGTACGACCTGCAGACCAGATTTACCAACTTGAAGCAAGGAGGCAGAACAGTCGACAGTTATGCATCAGAGTTTTCTAGACTCAGTAGGTTTGCCCCCACCTTGGTGGCAACCGAGTTTGATAGGGCCCAACGATTCCAGCAGGGGCTGCATTTGGAGATCTTGTTGGCGGTTGAGCAGTTCGAGCACCAGACGTTCGATACAGTCTTAAGAGCAGCTATGAGGCATAAGTACACCTCCCAGAGGATCGTGGATAGGACCGGAGGTAGGAAGCGGTCCCACAGTCAGATGCACCAATCGTCAGCTCCAGTCCCGGCAGC
This sequence comes from Iris pallida, assembly GCA_029216955.1. NCBI lineage: Eukaryota > Viridiplantae > Streptophyta > Magnoliopsida > Asparagales > Iridaceae > Iris > Iris pallida. The sequence goes on from JANAVB010003600.1 coordinate 8,042,792, forward strand.
TAGGGGATTGACCATTGGAGCTCCGAGGCGGGCGGCCTCAGTAACGTCGGTTCAGCATTCGACCCCGACGTACCCGCAGCAGCAGAAGCAGAAGCAGACTTCCGCGATGGGATGTTCTCATTGCGAAAAGCCAGGTCACATGGTGGCAGACTGTCGCAGGGCGCAGGGATTGTGCCTGGCTTGTGGAGCAGCAGATCATAGGATAGGGGCTTGTCCGAATAGGGGTGGTTCATCAGCATCCAACCCTTCTAGCTCTTCGGTGAGAGGACCGGCCCCAGCACCAGTTCAGCAGCAGCAGTATCAATCTTCGAGGCCCTTGCCGCCTCAGTCTCAGGCATTCCAGCAACAGCACCCCCAGCAGTATGCACAAGCCCAAGCTCAGACCCAGAATAGGCAGAGAGGTTTCCAGCAGAGGGGACCAGCAGCCAGAGGACAAGGTCAGGCCATGATGATGGCTATGGAAGAAGAAGTTGCACCAGGTGAGGTTGTGGCAGGTACTATTCTCGTCAACTCCTCTCCAGCATCTGTATTATTTGATTCTGGTGCATCGCATTCATTTATGTCTGCACGATTCGCGACACGGATAGGATTGGAGCCCGAGTCATTATCAGTGAGGCTCAATATACTTACTGGTAATGGCCTTGTTGGAGTAGATCGAGTGTTTTTCTCGTGTCGGATCGTAGTTAGCGGTAGGAAGTTCCCCGCTAGATTCATAAAATTTCCTATTGCAGACTATGATGTAGTCCTAGGCATGGATTGGTTGAGGAACCAGTATGCTAGGATAGATTGCCATATTGGCAGAGTTGTCTTTAGTATCCCCGACGAGCCAGAGTTTTCATTTTTCAGAGGCACAGTGGTGCCATCTTCCCCAGCATTACGGATGGCAGTAGTAGCAGTACAGTTACCCCGGATAGTTGAAGAGTTTCCAGATGTCTTTCCAGAGGAGCTTCCAAGGATGCCGCCGGAGCGGAAGATTGAGTTCACTATAGACTTGATTCCTGGGACAGCACTAGTATCAGAGCGAGTCTACAAGATGGCGCCTTCAGAGTTAGAGATTTTATACAAGATGATTGAAGAACTGAGGACCAAGGGATTCATCCGTGCAAGTGGATCGCCTTGGGGAGCCCCGATGCTTCTTATGAAAAAGAAGGATGGTACGTCCAGGCTATGTGTTGATTATCGTACCTTGAATTCGGTGACAATCAAGAACAGATACCCTCTTCCGAGGATAGATGACTTGTTTGATCAGCTCAGAGGGGCTTCAGTGTTCTCGAAGATCGACTTGCGGTCGGGATACCACCAGATCAGAGTCAGAGAGCAGGACATCCCGAAGACAGCATTCAGATCGAGGTATGGACATTGGGAGTTCCTTGTTATGCCCTTTGGAGCGACCAATGTGCCGACCGTATTCATGGACCTCATGAATCGCATTTTCATGTCTTACTTGGATCAATTTGTGATTGTGTTTCTAGATGACATCCTGGTCTACAGCAAGAGTGAAGCAGAGCATGAGCAGCATCTCAGAGTCGTCCTCCAGACGCTTAGGGAGCATCAGTTGTACGCCAAGTTCAGTAAATGCGAGTTCTGGCTCGATCGTATTTCATACTTGGGTCACATCATTACCCGAGGAGGAGTGGAAGTGGATCCCCAGAAGATTGTGGCTATCGAGTCATGGCCGGTACCCAGCTCGGTGGCAGAGGTTCGCAGCTTCCTTGGATTGGCCGACTACTACCGGCGGTTCGTTTCAGATTTCGCAAGAATTTCAGCGCCGATGACCCAGTTGACCCGTAAGGATGTGCCGTTTGTTTGGACAGCAGAGTGTCAGGAATCATTTGAGAAGTTGAAGCAAGGTTTGATAACGGCTCCCATTCTCACCCTTCCAGATGGGACCGGAGGATTTACAGTTTATTGTGACGCTTCAGGCAGAGGATTGGGGTGTGTCTTGATGTAGCATGGGAAGGTAATATCTTATACGTCACGTCAACTACATGATCATGAGAAGAATTACCCGACCCACGACTTGGAATTGGCGGCGGTAGTGTTTGCTTTGAAGTTGTGGAGACACTACTTGTACGGAGATAGAGTAGAGATCTTTACTAATCATAAGAGCCTGAAGTATGTTTTCACCCATAAGGACCTTAATATGCGACAGAGAAGATGGCTCGAGCTATTGGTGGACTATGATGTGGATTTGCAGTATCATCCCGGGAAGGCCAATGTTGTAGCAGATGCATTGAGCAGGAGAGCCGGAGTTTATTTCCTGACGGCGTAACCAGAATTATTGGCAGATCTTCAGAAGATGGGAATTGAAGTGGTTCTTCCAACCAGCGTGGCATTGATGGCCAGCCTACAGGTTCAGTCCAGCGTAGTTGAGAGAATTCGGGTGGCACAGCCAACAGATTCCAAGATCCAACGACTCAGAGCAGAGTGTGAAGGAGGAAGAAGGCCAGAGTTATGTATCCATGAAGACGGTACACTTCGGCACGGCACTCGTCTATGTGTACCCAGTGGAGATATCAGACAGAAAGTCATGGCAGAAGCCCACAGTTCATAATATTTTATTCATCCGGGTGGTACGAAGATGTACTGTAATATTCGTCAGCACTTCTGGTGGAATGGCATGAAGAGGAAGATAGCCCGGTTTGTCTCTCGGTGTTTGGTTTTCCAACAGGTTAAAGCTGAACATCAGAGGCCCGCTGGACTTCTTCAACCCTTACCGATCCCAGAATGGAAATGGAAACATATAACCATGGATTTCGTGACCGGATTGCCCAGATATTCGGCCGGCAGAGATGCTATTTGGGTAACTGTGGACAGGCTTACCAAGGTGGCACACTTTCTCCCATTCATAGTTGGGCAGTCGACGGCTCAGTTAGCAGAGATGTATCTCAGGCAGATCGTCAGGCTATACGGTGTGCCAGTCAGCATCACCTCGGACAGGGATTCAAGATTCACATCACACTTTTGGCGCAGCTTGCAGAAGAGTTTGGGGACTCGCCTTCAATTTAGCTCAGCTTATCACCCGCAGACGGATGGTCAATCAGAGCGCACAATCCAGACTCTTGAAGATATGTTGAGGTCCTGTACCCTTGACTTCGGTGGTCCATGGGAGAATCATCTGCACCTGGTAGAATTCTCGTACAACAACAGTTATCAGGCCAGTATCCAGATGGCACCTTTCGAGGCTCTTTATGGCAGAAAGTGCAGATCCCCGCTAGCATGGGACGATGTCGGGGAGAGGCAGATGCTCGGACCCGAATTGATTTCCCAGACGGTTGAAGTGGTCAGGAAGGTCAGAGATCACCTCCGAGTTGCCCAGGACCGCCAGCGCCATTAGGCCGATGCTCATCGGCGTCCCTTAGAATTTACTGTCGGCGACCATGTATTCCTTAAGATCTTGCCTAACCGCGACGTCATTCGCTTTGGCGTACGGGGAAAGCTTAGTCCTAGGTATATAGGGCCGTTCGATATTCTAGAGCGAGTAGGAGATGTATCATATCGTCTCGCTCTTCCGCCGTCGCTAAGTGAGATGCATGATGTATTCCATGTGTCCCAATTACGACGGTATATTCCGGACCCGAGCCACATCCTAGACCATTCAGAATTGGTTGTTGGTACCAACCTTTCGTATGAGGTGAGGCCCGTGTCTATATTAGACCGGAGGGAGAAGATACTCAAGAACAAGACTATTAAATTAGTCCGTGTTGCTTGGGGTCATCACTCTCTAGGTGAGTCAACGTGGGAGCGTGAGGACGACATCCGATCGCGATACCCCTACCTGTTTGACTCGTGAGGTATAATGTCTTTCTTATGCCTTACGTTTTTCCTTCCTTGCTTGCATTGTATGATTGTATGATTGAACTGCTTAGTGTAACTTGCCTGTGCTTAGTGTGGCTCGTCGTGGCAATCTCTAGCTCCTTGATTAAATTCCGAGGACGAAATTCTTTTAAGGTGGGTAGAGTTGTTACCCTTATTTCCCATATTTTCCGTATTTCGTATTTATACTCGTATCTGGATTTTGGCATGTATTTTATTTTTTCTTAACTTGTGGAATTTTGGTATTTCTCGTATTTTAGGTTTTGTCATGGCTCGGTTTTAATTGGATTGGGTTGGTTTGGTTTGGTTTATGTGTATTGGAACACCTTAGCCTATGCTCCACCCTCAACACACCACATCCCACCCTCTTTAAAACTCCACCAACCTTTTCTCTCTCCTCATAACCTCCATTAATTTCTTCTTCTCCTTCCTCTACACAACACTCTTCTCCTTCCTCTCCATAGGCAAGTGCACCTTGCCACCACATGAGAACCCTATTTCATTTGTCCATTTGCTAGATTAGGACATGGTGATCAATATTAGAACTTGGTATTTTGTGATTTAGAGTCTCCATTGTTCTAGATCTAAGTTTTTCTTATTTTCGAATTTGTATGGTTTTGATCTACTTAAGTTGGATTTTTATGGGTTTTGATGTTTCCATGTGGAAGGGAGTTAAATTCCACCCTGGTTGGAACTTTAGAAATCTGGATTTGGAGTTCGGATGGCCAAGTTGTGATGCCTCGAAGTTTTGGAGCCATTGGAGCTTCTTCTCAGCCATGAAGAAGAAGACCCAGACCCTGCATGCATGTTTTTACACGTACACAGCTCTCCTGCGTGCGTGACTTTTACGCGTACGCAGCTCTCTTGCGTGCGTGACTTTTCGCGTACGCAGCTCTCTTGCATACGTGACTTTTCGCGTACGCAGCTCTCTTGCGTGCGTGACTTTTTGCGTACGCAGCTCTCTTGCGTGCGTGTTTTTACGCGTACGTAGCTTTCCTGCGTGCGTGACTTTTCGCGTACGCAGCTCCCCTGCGTGCGTGTCTTTTCGCGTACGCAGCTCTCTTGTGTGCGTGTTTTTACGCGTACGCAGCTCTCCTGCGTGTGTGTCTTTTGAGCGTATGCAGCTCTCCTGCGTACTTGTCTTTTGAGCGTACGCAGCACTCCTGCGCGCGTGACTTTTCGCGTACGCAGCTCTCCTGCGTGCGTGCCCTTGAGCGTACGCTGCTCCCCTGCGTGCGTGCCCTTATGCGTACGCTGCTCCCCTGACCCCTTTCTTAACCCATTGGTTCTTGGAGTATTGGTTCTATTTCTCGACTTGGTTGCTTTTGTGGATTGGGTTTTTCTGAGATCTGTTCAACACAGCACTACTATCATGACCCGACACGGCCTAACACGGTTTTCAAGTAATTGTTTATGACTAGTGCGATTCTCGGGATTTTTTGTGGATTATGATTTTGGTATTCTCTGATCTCCTTGCTAGTGTCCCAGTGGGGTGCACACCTAACTTGTAACTTGTGATTAATCCTTGTGACTTGATAACTTGATAGTGGCCCGTGGCGACGCTCTCCTGACTTGTAACATGACTTGATAACTTAACGCTGTTGCGACGGCCAACTTAACTTGACCTGCCTTGACACCGTGGGTAGTTCTTCTTGCTTGCTTGTTAAATCTACTTGTCCTGTCTTGCATCATGTCTAGGATGGGACTCCTGAGTATCACGGTCGGAAGTACCTACTAAAATGGATTAAGGTTAATAACTAGAATAACACAGTAGTCATGAAGAGATGACACAGCTACAGACAATCCCGTTACCTTGGCGCTCTTGGGATCTGTAGCCTGCCGACGAGTAGGGCGCATTTCCAGCACACTGTCATGTGTTGCACCTTCTAAGTCACCTAAGGGTACATGCGTTCCTGGACGATGTACCCACCTGAATTCAACCCCTAATTTTTGACCTGGGTAACCTGGATGGTCTGCTGGACTTGTGGCTGTGGAGCAATCTCACTGCATCTTGTTAGTAATTAGGCCTGTGATAACCCTAGTTAGTTAAAGTAGTAAGCCGTAGTATTTGCTTGGCCGTGATTGATTGAATGAGGTATAACCAGTCTAGCCATGTCTTGATTCAGTACAAGATTGCTTCCTGTCTTGATTTCTCACATTATTATCTTGCCGATAAATGGTGGGAAACCAAGTTCTGTTCAGATGAAGGGTTACAACCCCGGTCCTTGATTGGTTTACGGGTTGTAACCTGGTTATCAGAATAGTCCCATGGTTATCCAGTCGTATATCATCCTGACATGCTTTCATAAATTCGAGTTTTAATATTATATTTTTTTGTGCTGATTGCTGGCTTGTTCTTATTTCGTGGCCCCTTGTGGCACTTGCTCTTTCTGGGGTTGACCAAGCTGGTTTTGTGTGGCCAGATTTCAGAGCAGCTCCCGAGGATCTTCCGAACCTCCAGCCCGATGGTGGCGACTAGAAGGAACCCGGGCTACGAGTGGGCTTTCTATTTTGTTTCGCTCACTCTATTGTAAAGTTATTCTTTTGAGGCGTTTAGCCGACGAGCACCTGTTAGCTCGATGCACTTTTACTTACTGTCTGCCTACGGGCTGTAAACATGATTAAGAAATCCTAGGGTTGATCATTAATGACTTAACTCTTGCTAGTCCCCGCATTTTGTACGACTAGCTTCATGATCAGCTGAATATGTAATATTTGGGACGCCTTATTATCGTATATTTAATGATCATACATCTTGCGACCTTACTTACTTGCTTGTGGTTGAGACATTAGGCTTGTTCATGACCATAAGAGACTGTTGGCTTGTAGTAAACCCTCATATATCTAGACAGCCGTGACCGTATATCGAGGTGGTTTCCATTTCAATATACGTAGCTGGCTATGTCTGCCCCCGCTTTCCAGTATTCTGGTTCTGGGACGTGACAACTAGAAGACTGTTGTAGGGGGCTTACATGGGCCATGATTGGGAGGATGATGCCACTCAAAGGGAAGAGCTGCATAACATTGATAAACTGTTGGAGGCTGCCCAACATGAGTTGTACCCAGGCTGTAAGAAGTATACTTTGCTGAAGTTTATGATTACGTTGCTTCATGTGAAGGTAATGAGCAAGTGGAGCAATAAATCTTTCGACATGCTGATGGGGATATTATTAGACCTTCTACCTGAAGGAAATTTGGTTCCAAAGTCCATTTATGAAGCTAAGAAGTTCTTACGTGACTTGGGCTTGGTGTACGAGACAATTCATGCATGTCAACATGATTGTGCACTCTTTTGAAAGGAGAATGCGGCCTTAGAAAATTGTCCAGTCTGTGGAGAGTCTAGATACAAGCTAAATGATGGTAATGAAAAAAAATTCCTCAAAAGATCTTGCGTTACTTTCCATTGACACCAAGGTTGCATAGATTGTATATGTCGAGGAAGACAGCTACAGACATGAGATGGCATAGTGAGAAGCGCTTGAATGACGGTGTATTGAGGCATCCAACTGACAGTGCTGAGTGGAAGGAGTTTGATAGCAATTTTCCTGATTTTGCTCGAGAACCCCGAAATGTACGACTGGGAATGGCTACTGATGGGTTTAACCCTTTCAGAAACATGAGTACATCTTACAGTTTGTGGCCAGTAATAGTTATGCCCTATAACTTACCACCCTAGAAGTGCATGAAAGATCCATTTTTTATGATGTCTTTACTTATTCCAGATCTACAAGCACCTGGTGGAGATATAGATGTTTACATACGACCATTGATTGACGAGATAAATAATTTATGGGAACGTGGTGTACTCACTTATGATGCATCCAGGGAACAAACTTTTCGAATGCATGCAGCTATAATGTAGACAATAAATGACTTTCCTGCATATGGTAACTTGTCTGGGTGGAGTACAAAGGGTTATTTGGCTTGTCTGACATGCAATGAGAATACATCATCTCAAGGTTTGAGAAATAAAATTGGTTACTTGGGTCATCGATGTTACCTGCCTGAGAATCATGTTTGGCGAAGGAGTAAGGCCTTTAATGGTAAGGTTGAGCACCAGACAAAATCCTTGGAGATACCAATAGAAAAGATACTAAATAAGTTGGACTGCTTATCATATGTCGAGTTTGGAAAGAACCATAAGAAGAAAAAGAGGCCTCGTGACCAAGCAGAATTGAATTGGACAAAGAAAAGCATCCTATTTGAACTTCCATATTGGAAGAAACGCAAGCTCCGACACAACCTTGATGTCATGCACATAGAGAAGAACATATGTGACAATTTGCTTGGAACGCTATTGAACATAGACGGGAAGAACAAAGATACAATAAAAGCTCGTTTTGATTTGGAGGACATGGGCATAAGGAAAGAATTGCACGTACAGAGGTCTCCCGATGGATCCTTGATCAAGCCCCCGGCGACTTACACATTGATACCAAAGGAGAGAGGGTTTTATTGAATTTTTAAAGTCAATCAAATATCCTGATGGATATGCTACAAACATCTCAAGGTGTATGACCACGAAAAATGGAAAATTTTCAACCTTAAAAAGACATGATTGTCATGTTCTTCTGCAACGAATTCTTCCAATTGGGATGCGTGGATACCTTAACAAGGATGTATGTACTATAATGTTCGAGTTGGGTAATTTCTTTGAGGAGTTGTGCTCTAAGGCGTTGGTGCAAAATGACTTGGAGAAGTTAGAAGAACGCATTGTTCTAATACTTTGCAAGTTAGAGAAGATTTTTCCTCCAGCTTTTTTCGATTTGATGGTGCATTTTGCAGTTCATTTGCCACGTGAAGCTATCCTTACGGGGCCAGTGCAATATCGTTGGATGTACCCAATTGAAAGGTAATTTGTACGATTTTAATGCAAATTTTAAGTTAAACATGTTTTCATTATTGTAATTGTTGTTTGTTTGAAGGTTTCTTGGAACTCTGAAATGGTATGTAACTAATCGAGCTCGGCCAGAAGGTTCAATTGCTGAGGCTTATATTGTCAAAGAGAGCTTGACTTTTTGTTCAATGTACTTGAGCAATATTGAAACAATATTTAATCGAGAAGAACGGAATGCTGATGGTGGTGAGCGTGGTCCTGGGTTAATGATATTCACGCAAAATGTTCGTCCTTTTGGACGATTAGCAAGGGCTTCTGATATCTCAGAGAAGGAATATGAAATTGCTAAGTAGTTTGTGCTTTACAATACCGACGAGGTTGAGCCGTACTTAGAGTATGTTATTCAACATCCTTATATGCATTCATTACTTAAAACCTTTTGATTATTGATTTATTTGTACTTATGAGTTTAATTTCTTCAAGTAGGGAACACAAGAAGCTATTACAAAATTCAAGTGAAGGTGATATAACTCAAATACAACGACAAAAATTTCCAAGATGGTTCAAAAAACATGTAAGATGTATAACATATATTTAGATACGATTCAACTAATATTATCTTAATACGCCTTCTATATGTTTTGTATGTAGATGAATCAATTGCGAACACAAAGGTCACCAAAAGCAACTGATGAAATGTGGGCATCAGCAAATGGTCCAAATGTGATAGTCACTCTTTATTCAGGTTGTATTTGCGATGGCGTCCGATTCCATACTAGAGATCGTGACAATCGTCGTAAGAGTCAGAATAGCGGTTTAGTTTTCGAATGAGCTCATAAAGGAAAACCCATAGACTTTTATGGATATTTATGCAAAGTTTGGGAGCTGACATACATGTATGAGCATAAAGTTGTTTTGTTCCAGTGTGAATGGTTCAACACAGGTGGTAGTCGGACACTAAACAAAGATGCACATTGCCTTAGCATTGATGTCAGGCGTCGGTAGTATTCAGACGATCCATTCGTCCTACCAAGTCAGGTGCAACAAGTTTTCTACGTTAATGATACACGATTAGGTGCAAATTGGCAAGTTGTACAACGGGTTCAACATCGGGGTACATGGGATGTACCAGAGTTGGATGATGATGATGAGCCCGATTTAATAGAAGTTTCAGATCCTATTGATGCATTCCAAAAAGACAAAAGCACTGGAATTTCAATTATCATTGAAGATACTAATGTTCAATATCATAGGGATGGTGTTGATACCGAGATTATTCCAAGTGATATGGTTTTGCATCTCAATGATAATGAGGATGAAATAATGGCCCATAACAGAGAGGATGCAAAGGATGACAGACAAATGCTTTATGATTCTGATATTAACCCTGATATAGAATTTGATATGTAGTTTTATGTTGAGTTTTGAATATGAACATTGTGTATTTTGGAACAATAATTTAATTTACTTTCTAAACATTGGCACTAGTTTCAGTCAGTTGGACTCTCCTATAACATTCAGAAATCAGATAATTATTGCAATTTGCATTTCAACTGGCTCGAAACCTATTATGAAAGTATTTATTTGTATTTTATCAGTATCATTTGTAATTTCTCGACAATTGTCTATCTATAGGTGATGCAATGCATGGCAATTTGTCAAGAAATTTCCCCTCTATTATGCAATGTGCTTTGTATTGAAAAGTGTAGCACCTAAGTTTGGTATTGTGTTGGCACCCTCTGAGAGTTTGGTGTACGGTTTTGGCACCCTCTTACTTGACCTTCTTAGTGGGAAGCACATTCCACCCAGCCATGTAAGTTGTTTCCTTTTCAAAGTCATCATACATAGACATAGATATTGAAGTTAATTATATGAATGTTGGGTATTGTGTTGTTCAGTTCTGTACACACCTTTATCCACCCTTGTGATACATATTTGTTCAGTTCTATACCCATCGTGTATTGTATATGTGTGTTTCCTGCATTGCATTTGAAATTCCTACATGTCACAGTAGGAGGAAAAAGCAGTGTAACGGGGACGAGACGTATCAGAGGTTCATATTCAAATTGCAGTAATAAATGGATGTGGAGAGTGTGGCATGCAGGCAAGGACTGTTTTCCCTTGGCAGCAGGGTATTTGGGGTGCATGATAGGTTAGAGAAGAGTGTGGCATGCAGGCAAGGACTTATCCACTGTAGTGCAATGCAGGTTGGATAGGGCTAAGGCCTTGTATGGGTAAGCACCTGTGCACTAGGTGCACAGGCAGGATTCGGGAGCAGGTCATGTTGGACCTGGTTTGGGACAGGGGGTACTGCCCAGGTGGCTTGGCTTTGAAGGAATTTTCAAATATCCTTATGGTATCGAAATTTTTATTTCTTTTCTTCTTTATGTTTTCCTGCAATACTCAATCTTTAGTCTACTTAATTATTGCCTTAAAATGTCTACAATAACATCTATTGTGTGTTAATTGCTATGTGTTAATTTGTTTTCTTATTGTTGTAGATGGAAAAGTCAAAGAGCAGAGTATACTTAAGACCCGAACAAGCAGCCCAAATGACGTCAGCATATGAAAAGCAAAGAAATGAAAATATTGCTAGTAACCAAAAGAAATTAGATGCTTTGGGTTTGCTTCACACTTCAAATTTATTTCCTCCATTCGAGAAGGTCACCCAAACAAGTTTTGGTAAGAACAGCAAAAGAAATATGAGTGAGAGGTATGGTGATGAGTATCTACCGGACCAGCACGATGATTTGCTTAGTTCATCCAGCAGCGATGATGATAATAATGTGCCTTCTAATCTTCAAATGAAAAAGGTAATATATAAGATATGATCCTCGAGTGATATGTTGTGTTTAAATTATGTTACTAACAATGCTTTAATATCTATGTATTTTATACTTTTAGGTCGTATACAATGGTCCTACTCGTAAATCATCACGTCTTATTTCCACACCTGAAGATACCGCTGCTGAAGGGTCCAATAACCTTCAATTGCATGTGCCTAGTCCTATGGAGTCACTAGCTAGTGGTTCGGGTAATCTAATGGATATAATCATATTAGATTTTAATGAAGTATGAAATAGAAATTTGGCCTATTTATTGTCTAGGTTAATGCTATTTTCTTTTTTGTTTTGATGGGCAGGTTCATCGAAGAAAAATACACGAGGTAAGACGCATGGTAAGGCAGTAGATAAAATGGTACAAAAAATCGGCAAGCTTCAAGTGCCAATCCCCGCCAGGGAAAGGGCTCCAGTTGGGGAAAATGCTACTCCCCTTGCAAACCAGATTGGTATTGAAGTTCGGGCTGCTGCCCCACTTAAGGATGTTATGTATTGGGATGACATTGATGACACCCTAAAGAAGTCAATTATTCAAAGAGTTCGGGTAGTGGTGGATCTATTTACTACTTCATATAATCAACTTTTTCCCCATATATTGTTTATTTATAATCTTTATTATTGGGTATATGTTTGTAGGATAAATTTGAAATAAAAAATTATGATGAGGATGAAGTCGTAAGACAGGCTATTACGAAAATATGCCAGCTGAGATATAAAGATTGGAGGAGTCGCATGCATGCACATTATAAGAGTTTGAAGAGGAATGGTGTTAATCCGAGAAGCAAGCCATATAAAGGCGTTTCACAAGAGGATTGGGAGTACATGATCGATCGGGTTTGGACAACAAATAAAAATTTTAAGGTATATAATGCCCATTTACTGTATCCCTATGATTTGACCAAAACATAATAGCATGTTTTGTTTTTTGGTTTTCTATGCACGATTGTTTTTGGTTTTATGTTGTAGAAACGATCAAAAAAAATATAGTAGCACGGTCTTGTTTACCATAGAATCATTCTTGTGGGTCAAAGTCATTTGCAGCAACAATGTCTATGAAGGTGACACATTTGTTGCAATTTCCAGCTTAACTTTTATTATATATTATTTACTTATCCATATAAATAATCTAATTGTTATTTCCATGAAATTAAGCGGAGATACCTCACTTTGTAGATTTCTTTAAGGAATCTCATTGGAGTAAGAAGAAGGATGGTTGGTTGGATCATAAGTGTATGGAGAAACACGTAAGTCTACCATATGTTATGTTGTGTAACAATTACTTAAAATAAAAAAGAAGTTAACATTAAGTATTTAAGTTTTGATTTACATTGCAACTGATTACTTATGTTCCTTAAAATGTCAGGGTGAGCCTGAGAATTTGCGAACTTTGTGTTCTCAGCCAGATTCAATCCCAACGTCACAAGAAGAAATGTCGGTAGCAGTGCTTGGAAAAAAATTGGGTTACTTAAGAGGATATGGAGTGGGTCGTAAGCCCTCTAAACTAGTACAACATCATGGGAGAATGGCGAGGAAGTGATAATCCTAAGAGAGGATTTATCATCACTTAAGGAACGTAATGAAACTCAACAACAACAACTTATGGCACAAAATGAACAGCTTGTGATACAACAACAACAAATTAAGATGCAAAACGAGAAACTTGAGAAGTTCCAAGAGGTGTGGTTGAGATGTGGACTACTTTCGTCAGATCAATGTGGGGAGGATTCACCAGAGGGATCCTAGGTGAGTCATTCCTATCAAACTTAATTCATCTCTTAATGCTACAGTTACCTTACTTTTCAATCTATATGCAATTTCCTTACTCTTCAAATGTGCTATTTTCTTGTTTGATACTCTATTTGGCACCAGAGGGAAACCGCCTAGGACCGTCGTACCGAAAACCCCCTAAGCGGCGGCCCTAGGCAATTTCGGTCTAGGTGGCCGCTATGCGGCCCTAGACGGCCCCTAGACGGGAAGAATGGTCATTCTTCGTCTTAATTTACACGGAGCATGGTCATTCCAGTGTTAAAACGCAGGAGAATGACCATTCTCCGTCTTATTTTATACGGAGAATGGCCATTCTCCGTGTAATTTAGCACGGAGAATGGTCATTCTCCGTATAAGTTTCACGGAGAATGACCATTCTCCGTGCTAAATTACACGGAGAATGGCCATTCTCCGTGTAAATTAAGACAGAGAATGGTCATTCTCCTGCATTTTAACACTGGAATAGCATTCTCCGTGTTTCTAACACGGAGAATGGACATTATCTGTCTTAATTTACACGGAGAATGGTCATTCCAGTGTTAAAATGCAGGAGAATGACCATTCTCCGTGTAAATTACACGGAGAATGGCCATTCTCCGTGTAATTTTCACGGAGAATGGCCATTCTCCGTGTAAATTAAGACGGAGAATGGTCATTCTCCTGCGTTTTAACACTGGAATGACCATTCTCCGTGCTAAATTACACGGAGAATGGCCATTCTCCGTGCTAGAACACAGGAGAATGGTCATTTATATAACAGCAAGTTTCAAAAACCATATATATATATACATATTAAAAAAACCATATATATATACATATTTTGGTAGTGCCCTTAGAAAAAACATATATATATACATATTAAAAAAAAAATCAGCGCCTAGGCGCCCTAGGCGCTAGTCGGCCCTCTAGCGTACCGACTCCGCCTAGCAATTTTTACAACGTTGGTACAACATATGTTGCATCTATTATATGTTACTGTTCTTGCAATGTTTTTCTTTCTTTTTTTTTCCCCAATCTTACCTTCCTTTTTAAGTACATGTTCCTGTTGCAATTCATTGGATAAACCTGCCATTGTGGCAAGGATCCGTAAAGATCATTATCATCCAGTTGTCTGAGTTGATGCTGACATTGTGGCAAGGATCCATAAAGATCATTATTCTTTTGTCATTGTGGCAACCCTTACTTGTGTGAGGGTTGGGTGAAATCCAATTTTGCCTCAAAGCCATCCACAGGGAGGCACAAGATAGAGAAAATAAAAACTTTTTGAGTATTTGACATGGCTCTAATACCTGGAGGCCTTCATTCATGAATTTTGCAACCAATATTAGTCCGGACACTATCATGGTCTACTTCCTCGGGAGGGTAGATATTCCTCAGGCTGTTTAATACAGAAGGGCAAGGAACTTTTATGATCATCTCATTTCCTCAGGATGTTTAATACCTGGAGGCCTTCATTCATGAATTTGTTTTAGAAAAAAATAGAACACATCAATATAAGTATGCAAAAGTATATTGTATATATCAAAAGAACAATATAACCAGCCTCTTTTGGGGGTTGAAGCATGGTGATCCCTGTCTGATCCTTCACCAGGCTTCGCAAATTGGACTACTTAGTTACATTAATGAAACCTGTATTGTGTGATCCATGTTGAAACATGGTGCATATTTTAAGGAATTGTATGTATAATTGTCAACATCAGCCAAATTTTGGCAAAGAAGCATGTAGAGACACATTGACAAAAGCTAAGAACTGTAATTTTGGCAAAGAAACATGTGTGATCCATGTTAAAATTACTTTCTTTTGGTATATATATATATATATATATATATATATATATATATAGTTTTACTTACATTTTTTTGTTTTTTGTTTTGTTTGCAGGATCAAATAGACACATTGACAAAAGCAAATTTTGGGAGGAAGGCATTCATATCATGAGATCTATTGTAGCTAGGCTATTTTTTTGGGAAGTCAATCAAATATTCATGTGTTATGTCTATATTATAATTGTCTAATTTGAATGCAGTACGTTTGTGAAATACATTTTTTTACTATATGGGCACTTGAAGTTGTTAAAATATTATATTATGGATTATTTTGTAAAGAGATGTTTAAAGACATTATATTATATTCATGTTTTTTTCACGTAACTTGTTGCTATTTGTTCTCAAGTTCTTTGAATAATTTTTTAATATTTTAAAGTTATTTTCAAAACAATTTCTTTAAATTTATCTTGAAAAATATAAGCGAAAATAAAAATTAATGTAAAAATTATGAATTAGCTTTTGTGAAAACAAAATATACAGCAAAAAACGTATTTATATTTGGCTACATTAGCTTTTGCGACATCAAATTATGTAGCCAGAAGTGTATTTATATTTGGCTACGTTAGCTTTCGCGACATCAAATTGTGTAGCAAAAAGTATTTTCTATAATAAGTAAAATAAATAAATTAGGCTTTTGGCGACATGTGTCATGTTGCCAATGTATGACCTTTCTGCGACACACAAGGCACATGTCGCCAAATGATTTTTTAGAATCTGAAACATGTTATGTCGCCAAAAGGTACTACATTCTGCGACATGTTGAATTCATGTCGCCAAAGACTTTCCCAGACAAGGCTACCGCGACAAACGTGCGACATAGCCAAATATGTCGCAGATACCCTTTGGCGACATAAATATAACGTTTCGCAACATATTGCTTATGTTGCTGAAAATGCATTTTTTTGTAGTGTTGAGAGAGTTTTTCCTCCTGCATTCTTCGACTCAATGGAGCATTTGTCAATTCATCTTATCCATGAGACTTTTGTTGCTGGACCTGTCGGTTATCGTTGGATGTACCCGTTCGAGCGACAGTTGAACCAACTCAAGAGGAAGGTGAAAAATAAGGCACGGGTGGAGGATTCTATTTGTGAAGCATATGTCCTTGAGGAGATTTCAAACTTCTGTTCCATGTATTTTCAGCCTCATATTGCTACAAACAGAACAAGGGGTCCCAGAAATGATGACGGCTATGAAGTTGGTATTGAGGCAAAGCTGAAAGTATTTACTGCCTACGAAAAAACATCTGGTAAAATAAAAAATATATATATCTAAATGACGACGAGGTTAGCGCTGCAATATTACATGTATTGCTCAACTGCGACGAGGAAGAAGTGGACAAGCTAGAGGGGTAAGTAAAATTATTTCGCGTGCTTCGTTGCTTCTGAATATAACTAATATACCTATGCTTCGTTGTTTTCCAACATGTTTAAGGATGAGGTAACGTCCAACAATCCGTACGCAACCGAGGAGGAAGTAGAACGGCAAATGAGACTTTATTTTCCTTTTTGGTTGAGAGCATATGTATAGACGTAGTCACAATTTACTTTTTTTGTACATTTATACTTGCACATAATAATTAAGTTAGCATCGTTTCTATGGTATTTAGGTTGATCGTCCGGAGGCAATCCTTGAGAATGAGTATATTAAAACTCTAGCCAAGGGGCCAATTTATCAAGTGAAGACCTAGACAAGTTACTGTGTAAATGGTTTCAGGTTCAAGTCAACAAATGCTCGAATAAGAGACGACTTCTTGGATTTGGATTCTACGAAGAATAGTTGTTTGTGTATAAAATCTTCAAACTACAAAGATGTCGACCCAGGCAATGACTTCTTTGGCGTCTTACGGGAGATTGTGGAACTGACATACAATTATGCTATAGAACCTTGTAAGATCGTCTTGTTCAGATGTTACTGGTTCGATCCGATCCAAGGTCGAGGTTGGAGAGTTAACAAACATGGTCTTGTTGACATAAATTATCGCCGTCGATATCAAGCTTATGAGCCATTTGTTCTAGCAAGCCAGGCTCAGCTAGTTTACTTTACCAGCTATCCAAAACGAAGAGCCGGGAAATCAGATTGGTGGGCAGTCTGTAAGACTAAAGCTCGGAATACCTTCGATGTCGACGAGATAGCTTATCAGGAAGACAAACTACCTCTTATTACAAATATTATCGATGTGGACTCAACGGAAGTTCCTCATGACATGTTTCATCAATTGGAAGAGGTAGAAGTATCAGAAGAGGAAGAAAAAGTTGATAGAAGTGAAGAGAAAGAGGAAGAGGAAGAGGAACAAGATAAATTTTCAGAAGAGAATTGAATATGTTTAATTTTCAGATGTAGTATGGTTTACTTTTGTTTTTTCAGATGTAGTATGGTTTACTTTTGTTTTAGCGACGTTAATAAGCGACGTTTTCAGATGTAGTATGGTTTACTTTTGTTTTTTCAGATATAGTATGGTTTACATAGCGACGTTCCCTGGCTGTAGTATGGTATACTTTTGTTTTTTAAGATGTAGTATGATATACTTCTGTATTTTTTCAGATATGGCTCGACATGGATCATTTGGTTCCGGTGCTGGTGGGAGTCGACGACCCCGACCGTCTCCATCTACCACTCCTACCGACTCCTCATCCCCCCGCACTCCAGTATACACTAGTGGTCTAGTCGCCGGCAGTGCCTCTATACCCGGCTCTAGCAGTTCGAGGCTAGGGCCTTCTTCTTCTACGCAGCCAGTACCGTCGAGTATTCCAGAGGTCGACCCCACTATTGAGGAGCATGCCGAGGCGGAGGACCACGTCGAGGTCGAGGGCGATGGCGAGGCCCACACCGACGGCGAGGGCGAGGCCGAGATCGAGGAACAGGCTGCGGGCAGGGGCAGGGGCAGGGGCGGGGCAGGGGCATAGTGCAGCTCCCATTTGAGACAGATCCTCCGTGTCGCCCGGAGGAGGAGCTAAGGTTGAAGATTTGGGCCTGTACTCGGACCAGGCGGTAAGTAAAATTTTTGCATTTAATTTGTTTCAATTTATTATAAACTTGTTTAATAAATTTTAATTTCCATTTTACAGGTATTATCCCTCCTCCGTACACCGGTCGCTGGGTACATTCCTGCGACAGAACTACGGAGTCCCTGGATCAACTGGAGGGATGTCTCGTCCGACAGGAAGGCCTTCTGGTTTGAGCACTTTTCGATACGTAAAAGTTTACTTCCTTTTAACATTTAGTATGTTATGTTATAACTTATGTACTTCTATGATTTTTTCAGCGGACTTACTTCTTCCTTTTCCACCGTGTCGTTGTTGTCGAGGCTATATTTTTCGGCATCGCCAGCAAGCTCATTAGGGACGCGATCATCGACCAAAAGGACCGCGACCGCTGGGGAGAGCCTATTCAGGGTTGGATCTCTGCCGTCGACTGGGCGGTAATGAAGAAGAGATTCGAGGAGGAAGCCTACAAGGAGAAGTCCGCGAAGTCTAAAAGAGCGCGACAGGCGGGGTTGCAGTGATATGGTGGATCAAGGTCCATCATGGATTTCTTCACCCATATGGTACGTATCTCGCCGTATACCCATAATTAATACTTTATAGTAATATATTTTTTTCAACTTAACTGACAAATCATATAATAATTTTGTAACAGGTTGAATCGGGAGAAGACCCGAATATGGTGACCTTGTTCCTCGCCACGCACATGAAGGGGGAGCGGTTCGTAGACAACAAGGCCCGGGACACCTACGTAAGTTTTATTTAATGCTAGTTCATTAATATTAATTTTTATTTACGTAGAAAATTCATATAGATGTTATTTCTAGGCCGAGTTTTACAAGTTTTACTTAATGCTAGTGCATTAGTATTAATTTTTAGCGACCACGTGAGAATTCATATATATGTTATTTCTAGGCCAAGTTTTTGAGGCTTAGGGACGTCGGGCAGACACGGTCAGAGGAGGCTGGTGCTAGCACTTCCCAGCAGCCTCCGACCGCCGCAGCTCAGTCAGATGACGAGCTGTGGATGAGGGCCGTTGGTGGCATGCATAGGGGTACGTACTATGGTACGGGCTCTTATGGTGCCTTCATTGCGTCACAGGCCTCTGCGACCGCCACTAGTGTGCCCGACCCTGCACATACTGAGGAGTCGCTCTACCAGCAGTAGAGTGACGTCCTTACGCAGATCGCAGCTCTGCGTGATGAGATGCTGCAGAGGATGGGGGTGCCGCAAACAAATGATTATGCGCTTATCTCACGCTTTGAGAGGCTGGAGGAGACTACGGAGGCACTGCAACAGATGACCCGTGCTATGCAGGAGGCTACGCAGCGGTTGGTCGAGCAGATGCAGCATTTCCGGGAGATGGCAGCGGAGCGACTATCTGCTGGTACGCCGAGAGCATCGTCTACATCCGGCGGTGCACGGGAGGACATGCTCGTCCACCTGTTGTCACCGGAGGAGTATCAGACGATCCTGACGTTGCGACGACAGTCATCTGGTGGCGCTCCTCCTCCAGCACCGGGTCCAGCTCCAGGCGATCAGTAGTTTTATTTTTGCATTTTTGGACTGTACTATATTTTTTACTTTGTACGTATTTGGGGATATTCAGTTTTTTCGTTGAGGATATTGAGTTTGTATGTGTTTGCGGATATTGATTTGGTTTGTTCAGTATATTATATTGATATTGTTTGTTGCGGATAGAATTTTTTCTTTATGTTTTTTGTATATTCTGGAATGTATTGTGCATGCCGGTGTTGAGTGTTCCACCGAGGGGGTCGGCGAACCCAGGGATTGGATTCTGTATTTTGTGTTTTGTATTCTGTATTTTGACTCAGGCTCCAGCTCCATTTGCATTCTGGAACCTAACTTTTTTTATTTTTTTATCTTAGCGACGTATTTAGCGACGTTACAATTCGTCGCTAAATTTTAGCGACGTCAGTAAATGTCGCTAAAAGCGTCGCTAAATGCTGACATGGCAATACGTAGCACCGTAATCTGATGTCAGCTCGTCGTCGCCAAAACGTCGCAACAGTGTCGCTAAACGGCGACCACACGATAACGTCGCCTTATACGTCTCTAATTAGCGTCAACGATCAAACGTCGTAAATAACGTCGCTAATTAGCAACGTTAATAACGTCGCCAAATAACGTCACCCTTGCGACGTTTTCTCATTTAGCGACACATTTTTTTCCGTCGTTTCCAAAACGTTGCCCAAAACGTCGCTCAATTCACTTAGCGACGCTTTCATCGAGTTTAGCGACATTTTGTAACGTCGCTAATCTGACAAATTATTGTAGTAACTGTCTTCTTGTCTAAGGTCTTGGTCGACCAAATGTGTTATGGACCTCTACGCTCTATAGTCTAGGTAAACATATACTAGCATATATTCAGTGGCACCCAGTTATACTTTATTAATGGGTCATAAGGACGAAGGGACGTTGGTTTATGAGGCATACTACCCAACTTATAAGAGTTCAACTAGTAGGGTGATTAAACAATCGAGAAAAAATATATACCTAGTACGAGTCATCTTCCTAACCTCTCTATCAAGCACAAAGAGAAAAGATAAGATTTATGGTAGAAAGGGATCAGATAAGAGGCAAATCAAGGATGTCAAACGAGAGTTCGGAAATAGAATTCAAGAGAGGAGATCAAGTGTGTGGACGAGATCCTAGACTCTAATCCAATATGCAGGCCCGTTCGGTACACTAATGTAACCAAAATGGCAAACTCGACCTGCATGGGCCACCACAAAAATATATAACGCCCCAGTCCCAAAATACGTAGGACTAGGTACGTAGACATGCCAACCATATCATAAATATACGTAAGCTGTAAAATATAGTATAACCACGACAACTAATCTCGTCCACAAAATAAAAGAATAATGATATCATAAATCAAATTTGAATTATCTTTTATACAAGTCGTTGGACGGAGACAAATCCACTACCAACTATTTAAATGAGGGAAAAATATACAATGAAGGGATCTAATAAAATAACAAAGGCAATCCAAGAGCAATCATCTTCGACAGAATAGAGAAGAACACGACTTTTGATAGAGCACCTGCAAGAAGTCATAAAAGCACACAACTGGAGAAATCATCAGGTTCTCAGAGGGACGTAACAAGATACAGGAAGAACATGCCATATAAATAGAATATAAAATATGTCCCAAGTCACAAGCAATAATAAATAGTCCAAATCATAATACGGCATAATATCCCATCCTCGAAACAGTGGATTACCCCTACAACAAAACAAAGACAAGGGGTAGCATACTTCCGTGATGCGACATTGTCCTATGCCACTATTGGAACGGGATGACATGACATCAACTAAGGTTACCTAACCATTCTATTGTGTACATGCAATTAAGAACAAACCTTCAACGCATGGGCCCTCTGGCTATATGGGATTGTCATAGTCCCCTCCTTGGGCACCATAGGCCTCAAAGCATGACATTCCACGAACATCAGAGGCCAGCAAGTACATGATAAAGGGGTAAGCAAGACCGTATCTCCAGTGGAGCTTCCGGTAATAAAAAGAAGTGTAATAGTAGCCCATACGATAAGGAAATGTTCTTCCCACCCTATGCACATATTAAGTCGTATCCACGACCATGTACCTCTACTAACTGCCAAGTCTCTTAACATGTCTCTATTAGTAGTTAGACCTAATGCATGTGTACGGGTGATCAGCCAACACGCAAGTACCTCTATATGTTACTCATATCTCACACATATCTCGTGGTACAACTGTGTCAAGGTTTATGACTTACATATTGACAAGGTAGTCCCTTAACTCTAGGTCCATATGTAATTTAAAGTCACGAAAGAAAATACTACTAGCATGTGCATCATGTATATCTGAAAGCAAGTAAGTAAATCTTAACAGTGACAAAGATACAACTGGAAGAACTAGAAGTAAACTGCAGGTAAGTAATATGAAATAACTAAAAATTAAGATACAATATTTATAAGCAGTAAACATGGCAAGGTATCTTGCCTTAGGTGGTTTGCAAAATGAATGTATCCAATAGCTCGAATCGGCATATCAATGAAGCGATGAAAGCCAAATCTAGCAAACGACTCCGAATGCTGAAATAAACATCATGAACGTTTTTGGTTACAAGATATGTCCAAAAACGTCTACCCAAAAGTCTATTTCTAGACACAGAGGCAAAATCATAATTTTGGGTCAAAACGATGTCCGCCATTGGACCCGCTTTGCACCGAAAAATGTGCTAGTACCTACGATTTTTAAAGTCATCAAAATATATGTCTATAGGTCCGATTTGATGATATGAACCCAACCGAATGTCTAAAGTTGGATTTCGGTGGGCCGTGCACAATTTTGCCCGTTGGATGGGGTCACGGGCCCACCAAAATAGCGTTCTGGTCGACCTTCTCAGAATAGGATCAAACTTGGCATACAGGACCAAAAAAATGATATGGTCTTGTTGGCACAAGTTTCGTCTCAAGATGACGAACGTGCATGAAGTTATGGGCTAGTTTCCAAAAGGGACGATACGGGATATCTCGACCGATACGCCTCGATTTCGTCGTGCACGCATAAGAAAATCGAGTTCCATCGAATCCCACATGTCGACAACATCCATAAGCGTCTTTCGATACCAATGGGTTGTGACCACATCATCTGGTTTATCGGGGCGCACGTCGTATCGGGAAGTTTTCTTGAATTTTGTTGTTTTTGAAAACCGTTTTTCCTAATTTTCAAATTCGATTTTCATGGCATACAGTAGATGGAATAGAAAATTACAAAAGGGGTTTTACTCTGTATATGTTGTCTATAAATCCTTTCAATTAGAATCTCAAAAAGGTCGATGGGATGGCATTGATTTGCCTTCCAAATCGGGTGTCTGGGTCTATTTTGGCTCTGTCGTTTTCGTAATTTTTCCTAATTTTTAAGGAATTTTCACAAACTGTACAACTCTAATATGAAAAATCAAATAAAAGCGGTTTCAAGAGGGTGGTATTGGCTATCCATAAAAATTTGTAGATCGAAGTTTAATGCAGTGTGTGCGAAGAAAAAGTGTCATGAATATAGGTACCTGGGCGGTCAGCTGAAACAGGGCACCCTCTGTTTCCTCGTCGGCCAGCCAGATCGGTGGTGCTCCGGCGCCCAATGGCAGCGGGATGGGCGCACGGGTGAACGGGAAGGGGTGTGGGGTGTCAAGGTACTCTTGGTATTCGGCTATGGTTTGTAGATTTGGTTTTGGGTTTGTAGATTTGGGTTTGGGTTTTCCTTTATACTTGACAGCTCAGGTGATATAGAGAGGGGGGATCACGAGATGAAGTTGTGTGCTTCTCGCGAGAAGGTTCTGTTGCTCCCTTTTTTTTCTATTTAACTATTTATAATTATAAATCTGTGTGTGTGCGTGCGTGTGTGTGTGTGTGTGTGTGTGTATGTGTGTGTGTGTGTGTGTGTGTGTGTGTGTGTGCGTGTGTGCGCGCGCACGCGTATCTTAATACCTATACAATATGACTCAAAAATATTTATATAAATTTCTAAAAATCTACAATGTGATTCTACAATAAAAATCAAAATTATCGACGTAAAAATCTCCCATTAACAAGCCATGTACTAAATGCTATATCTTATTTTTCATAATAATTTGAAAATACAATTTCAATAAAAATCTTTAAATCAAAAATATAATGTATAGATATCCAAGAATTGATTTATTGTAAAATTTACTATTTACATAACATGTAGAAAATATTGCTTTGTTAAATATTTATTTTAAATTTCTAAATATAAATACCTTATACCAAGTTAAGGTAATTAGTGAAAATAAATGTTAATAATAAAAATCAAACAAAATTATATATATAAAAATATAGGGGGTTTACAAATATATCCACAAAAATAAAAGTACAATACTGGAAAATAAAAATAACTGAAATAGAAAATAGTTAGGACATAGCTAGCTACATAAAATATCCATGACTCTAATCAATCTCCATATCCCTAGATCAGGAAAACTCCTCTGGCACAACCTCTAAATCCTCGACAAGATAACCCATCTCTATCCCTAGCCCATAAATAGTAGGATACAAGTGCTCATCCGTATCTGAAAAAGAACCAGGTCCTCGGAGAGATGTAACAAGATACAAAAGAAACATGCCATATATGAACTAGAATAAATAAATTAATAATAGGGGTCACTCACCATCTACGTGTATGCACATCGAAGACGACTTTGGTATGTATGAGTAGGTGAAGGAATAAAGCATAGCATCCGCTAGAGGCTTATGTACTACTAGCATACCTCTCGATCGTATCCTGACGAGAAGAGGACCGATGTCGGATATATCCTCTAGCAGTACACCCATAACAGAGAAACCATAAACCCATAACCGAGCAACCATAAGGCTAATATGACGATTTCTCATACACCTACTACTAGTCTTCCCCATCCACGTCTTGCACTAGTCATATCCATGACTCGAACAATACATATCTTAATGTAAGTCACTAACTAGACTCACTATAAATAATATATGTACCGACACACGAACCGCCCGTACTGATAATAAGTCGGTTGTGTAAGCTCGTGCCAACACAATGAATCTCACTCACAGTGCCGTGTATGATACGTAACAAGGCATAGAAGTTATTGAGAATGAATTCACAACTATCAGGAACATTTACTCACTAAGTCATACATACGCACACATATATCGATGACACCATCGATGGCACCCAAGTCATACTTGGATGCACCCACTAAGAATAACTCTATCAACACAAGAACAACATTATAAATTTAAACAGTGCAAGAGTGGCAAGGTATCTTGCCTGGAATAGCATAAACAGTACAAAATATGGGTCCAACTCCAACTGCTGCAATCAAGTGCCTACAATCCCCTAGAAATAATAAATAACTAAATTTAATACTAACATATTAATCTACTTACCATAAATAGACACATACCATATTGGTACACGCAACTAGTTAACTACTATAGATAACACCTTACCATAAATACTATCAATACTACTATATATGGTAACATGTTATATAATATTATATACCATAAATATACGCTTTAATTTCTAGAAGATATTAATAATAGATTCCAAAACATATTTTATATATAGATATTTTAGAAAAAATAAGTTCAAAACAAACTAGTTCATCAATCAACACAACTATGCCATGTGGGGTACTAATTGGAAAGCAAATCAACATAAAAATACAGAAAATATATATTCTGAATAATTAGAAAATTTTAGAGAAAATATGATGTTCCATATAAATAATCAGATTAAAATCATATTAAACTCCTACAAATATTTGGAATCAAATAGATGGTTTACGGTGGTGTTTCGATGTCAGAACAACTTGTAGGATGAGAAAAATGCCATAAACATACGAAACTCTTGCAAATATGACCAAATAATGATATTATATGATAAATAGATATATTAGAGACATTACTAATGATTTTCTCAAGATCAAACGGGTTCGAAAGTTGTCGGAAAGATTCTCGCACCAAAATTGGTCAAATCTGGACAAATTTTTGTGCAATATACGCCACGGACAAACCGAGTAGAGCCGTATGATTTGGAAATTGGACATCAAAGTAGACACATAGGGATACTGATTAGTTTTGGTTTCAAGTCTCTAGATGAGAAAAATTCGTGTTCAAACCTATTTTATTAATTACCAACCTGCTGCTAAATTCAGACTGAAGATGGTAAAATTTCGGCCCTTTGGATGGGTTGTGCACCTCTCCTAGAGCTCGAGATGGTTCCTAGAATTGCTAAGATGGAAGAGAAAGTCGACAAGGTCCCGAAAGTGGTGGTGCAGTGCATTAAGATCGATGACAAGGGGGTTTGAAGTGAGGTGTTGGTTGGACAAGGTGCTCTCAGCCTAGGGCAGGATGGCGTCGGGTTTGGGGCTCCAAGGGATAGATGACGGCTGAATTATGAGGAAGAATATGTAAGTGTTTGTAGGTTTATATGTTGGGGTTATTTTGGCTCTTATTTGGATTGATTTGGTTGAGGTTTGGGCCTACAATCTCTAACTATGGCAAGGGTTAGCTCTAGGTTTCCATATTTGGATGGGTTGAATTGTTGGGTGAAGATGCATGGGTTATTGCATGTGGGCTGTTATTAACTGTGCAAAAATTAATTACATATATATCTAATTGATTTTTGCAACCTTGGATAGGTTCTACTAAGTTGGGTTGGCCAGGTTATGGTCCAAACAATTATTCGAATTGAATTGAACACCGAAAAGGCTATAAATGGGTCTCTTATGCCATTTTAAAATAAGTAGCACATGGGAACTCAATTGAATGGAAACACCATTGGCATGTATGTAGTAGAATCAAATAGGTCAAAATTATATATTAGGTCGTTTAGTTTGGATCGATGTCGAGTCCCGAAATTAAATGGGAAAGTACGACAAATTTTATAGTAGATAATAAATTGGCCTAAATTGATCCAAAAGTTGTGCGGCAAAAATAGAATACAAAAGAACGTGTTTGAGTGGGAAATGATCTATCAAAATGAAGATAAACTTGTCTAGATCAAAACTCATGAAGAATGTTTCTATGGATTGACATTTCTTGTGCTCCAAAAATTAAAGCTACGAAAAAGTATATATTATGATCATAAATAATAGTGGAAATATATATTATATCAAGTTATCAATTAAAATATAATTAAAAATACTTTAAAAATTCACAGAGCTTATACTTCGATCCCATGTGGGTAAAAGTATAGTTCTTATGTTGACACAAAGATTATCGATTTGCTTGTGATAGCAGGCACGTTACTACGGTTTTATTGCTACGTTCCCACGATTTTATTGCCACGTTCCCACGGTTTCAAAGGCTTGTCATATAGAGTATAATTTGATTGGTGGCACATCAAGGAACACAGTTGGTTCAAGTTGAGTATGCAGAAGGGCTATCCAATAGTCGTTCCTGAGTTTGAGTCAGAAAATATAGAAAAAAGAAAAGTTCTCGGAACTGTTTGTCGCTGAGGTAGTCCCTTGTTTGTGGGCTGTATAGAGATGGAAACACTGAGAAGGGTAATGACTATGTAGGATGGTCGAGTCGAGTCTTACATGGTCATTGGACAACTTGTGCACAAGGGCGTTGTTTCCTCGGACGACAACCCGGGGCCACGGGACCGATCCGGCCTAGGAGGAAACATGATATAGCTGAGCTGGGTAGGCATCTAGTGATTCGAGAAAATTTAGGGGGATCGCTACCCTGCTGAAGGCTCTCCGTCTCCACCAATCTATGTCCACGTATAGCTTGTTATGCTAGTAACCTTCATATAGTTTGAGTCGGTATAGTAGCGGCAATCCGCGTGCATGCCTTAGATTGAGTTAAGAAGTGTATGCACGGCACGAATGAGTCAAGGAATATGTGCACGGTATGCATCACAATTATTAAGCCTAAGATTGGGCATCAATAGAGTCACATGCTTGGGCACTGTCTGTGGAGTTTGGTTTTCGAAGTAGATTGACATGAAGTTCCAAAAATTAAGTTGAGTCGGTCGTATGTTCAAACGGGAAGGCCGAAAGGCGAGATTGATATTGTTGCATAGCACGGTCATAATAATTTGGGGCACGATCACGATGATGCAACACGAAGTAGTTTTCTAGTATTATGATTCATGAGTTGATCCTAAGGCACGACTAGAAAGACCACAACATAATAGTTGCACTCACTAAATAACATGTTTGTTTTGTATGGGTGGGCGAGATACCCTCCACCAGTATGGTTTGTACTAACACCCCACCAGTTTGCATGCAGGTTATAGGTACTTTCTCGTTCGAGATAGAGCTTGCTTGGACGCGCTAAGACATGGAGTTTCTTGCCATTTCGAGTCGTGCGACCGCGCTGAAGACTTCACCTATACGGGACATAATGTATGGACATCTCCTTCTTCAAGTTGTATGCCTCAAGGCAGGATCTTTTATATTGAGAGATAAGAGAGAGCTAAGTGACTGTATTCAGAGAGAGTGTCAGCTTTAGTGATTATAATCTTGACTTCGTGCCCTTGTAATTCTGCAACATGATTAATAAAGATGACTTTTTTTCTATACTTCTTGTGTCATTCAACTTCTATGCTCGGGACTTCTGTGCGACGACCCTGTCGTCAAGCTACTGTAATTGGCCGTTATGTTATTCGCCTTGTGGAAGCACAACTTAGGCTCGTATGACATAACTCCCATGCGAGGACGACCAGTTCTGCGAAACTGGGGCGTGATAGGGAACCCTTTGCAAGCATCCAATATTTGTCCCCTAACAAACTGTGATAAGCCATTATATGCCAGCCTCCCTACTGAAATAAAGTTGTAGCGCAAACTCGGTACATGTCGCACACCCCTAAGGATGTGCTTCTCACCAAACTTCATCGTCAAGTGCACATCACTGTTGCCTACAACTGCAGTCATCCCTTGTCGCCTCTTCACACATCCAAACTTGCTGCAGAGGTATGACATGAAAATCCTCCTCTGCGGAGTGGCATGATGCTACGTCCCTGCATCCTTGACCCGATTACCGTCATGACACATGCCACAAGGTTCCTCTGCATCGGTCGCTGCGATGATGATATCTCTCATTGTGACATCCCCTTGATCATCCTTGCATTTTTCCTTCTCAACTTTAAGCTTCATACAGTTCCTCTTGATATGACCTCTTTTGTCATAGTGATAGCAGCCCTCCTTACGGTACACAGTCGCAAGATTTCGAGAACTCTCATGTGTTCTCGCTTGTGACTTGAGTCTTCCCTTCCGTAGGAAACCGCCAGAGCGAACTCTTGTAATGATTCAACTTTCTTGTATCGGACCTCCTCATTCAATAAGCTACTTTTGACTGCCTCCATCGTGACAACTCCATCCGTTGTGGAGTTGCTCATAGACACCACCTATGCCTCCCAACTTTCCGACAGAGAACTCAAAAACAGAAGGACCTAAAACTCCTCATCAATTACCATATTCATCACGGACAACTGATTGATAATACCCTGAACCTCGTTCAGATGTTGTGCTATTGGGGCACCCTCCGTGTACTTCGAGTTGATGAGTTGGCGAATAAGAAATGCCTTGTTGCTAGTCGTCTTCCTTTTGTACAGTAAATACAGCTTCACACACAATACTTTTGTAGAACTCTTCACGGGCACGTGGTGAGATACTGAGTCGTCCAGCCATTGGTGGATGAATCCAAAGACCTTCCGATCTAGTCATTTCCAGTCTTCAACAGCTTTGTCCGACGGCTTTGCGTTGTCGCCCTCTAATGGACCATGCAAGTCCTTGCACTAGAGAAGATCCTCCATCCTTGGCTTCCAAATCGCCCAGTTTCCCCTGTGAGAGTGATCATACGAGTGTTCATCTACCCCATAGACATGGTTGCCAAAATACCAAAACCTATGATACTAGATGTTGTGAATCGAACACGTCCTACAAGCGCTCCGAAACCGTGTTTGAGACGTTGCTGCAACGGAAACTTAGGCCAACACACCTGAAATAATCAACCGAACACCAAGCACAGATAAATACAAGTATATGACGGTGACTAAGTCACCTGAACAAATCTCAATCTATATAACTTAGATGAAATTACAAGATTGACAAAAAAATAATGTTGAGCACTTTACCCTAATAGGTTCAACCCCCTCACAACACTCAAGGAAAATGACAGAGATTACAATGAAATCACTCAACAACACGTGGTAATTTTCCCGACCAAAGTTGACAACTTCTCGATCAAAACTCATCGTTCCTTTTGTCTTGTATGGCGAAACCCTATGAGCAAAGTTTGGACTTTCTCTTAGATCTCCTGTGGACGAGCACCCAAATCTCAACTTTTGTGCTACATTTTGTGCTTCGACCCTCACCTCATATAGATAAGATGAGAAACCTTATTTTAGGTCATAATAGATTTCCTAAATAGTAAACCATAAAATAAGAATCATATTATACATAAAATAGTCCACTAACAATTATGGACGTCCAAATATAATCAATTAAATATTTAACTAGATTTGGATTCCACAAATATACTGTTACCAATTCAGACTGGACTAATAAATGGCTCGTCGAGCAATAAAATCTAGATCAGGAATCCTCGACTAGCTTTACTTGGCCACCTTGGGCATATATGTGCATCTATAGATGCAGCATGCGTATGCTATTGTCTGCTCCGTATTGTACATAATGGTTATTGCAATTCGAAGCGTACTTTAGCAAAAGTTTGTAGTAAGAGCATCCCTAACCCTATTGTAAGTTTGCAAAAAAAGGTTGCCACATAGGAATGTCAAAACTTTCTTTCAAAAGTAATTTTCCAATGCAAATGTGAAATAAAGTATAGAGTTGTCATGACAATAAAATGGCAAGGACCATGTGAAGTTCGTTGTCTAGATCTAAACAATACACTTTGTTGGGTTTTGGCCTTTTTAGATTGGAACTTTAGTCCCACATCGGCTAGGCCAAAGGAGTTGTATCTCTATATATTAGCTATGCTCTTTTAGATATGCACATGTGGTGTGGAGGTGCACAAAGGTGTGCCATGTGGGATTATTTTTCTAATGGAAAAAAGGCTAAATCAAAAATTGAAAGCATTCATGTTTTTGCTCTTGGGAAATTTATTTCCATTAGAGCTAAGCCCCGTAGGGGCTTAGCGACTCGGACTCGGGCTCATGGGCTCATGAGGCGTAATATGGCATTTTGTTTGTGCACTTTGTACTTAGCACGTCAGCATCGTCGCTAGGCGCATAGTGCGCTTAAGTTGCGCTCGTTGCGTGAGCCACTTCCGCATCCGGTTGAGCTGCCATGTTGCGTTGCCAGGTTGCGTGGCCCAGGTGTGCGCCCAGTTGCACACCCAGGTTGCGCGGCCAGGTGCGTGGCCAGGTTGCGCGGCCAGGTGTGTGGCCAGTGGCGAGGCCAGGTGTGCGCCCAGTTACCCGGGTGGCGCAGGGTGTGCAGGGCGCGCAGGTGGCACAAGTGGCTCAGTGCACATTTTGTACGGGGTATACAAGGCGGACAGGGTGCGCGAGTTGTGCAACTTGCATCAGATTATGCATGTGCATGATCTGAGCGGTTATTGTACATTCAGAGTAGTTTTTACCACGTCCCGAATGTTGTGCTAACCGGGCAGTTGCAACTCAGGCCTATAAAATGTCTCTTCTCTCTCACAGAGCAGTAATAGAATTACAGAAGATTATACAGAAAGTTAAAAGAGTTTACAAGTGTTTCTTAACACAAGTAGACAGAAGCTGCGAGAGAGAAGAGAAGCTTTGCACCAGCGTTGCTTTTTCACAGGACTCCGTGTACGATCCAAGGAGTCTGAAGAGCAGGAGTGTTCCAAAGTTCTTCGACGAACTTGCTGGTTCCTGGAAGTTGTTCGTGTGGGGCGAATAAAGCTTTGAGCAACGGTGATCTTTCACCCCAGCAGGCCATCTCTTTCTCGTCTGTCATCGTTGCTGCTGTTAGCAATTCGATTTGTGCCTTTCGTTTAGAAGTGCTACAGTCATTTGCGGCTGATTACGAAATCTTTTTAGATTCTCGTAATCCAGAATCCTCTTAGGATCTTTGTTGTGCACCTTCTTTGAAGTGTTGCGTTGAAACGCTGTCGTTACAATCGTTTCATTTTCTCTCTTTTTTCCATCGAAAATTGTGCCCCGGCAATAACAATCTCAAAGCTTTATTGCTACGATGGAAAACTTTAATGCTTCACTCCTCAATACTGACTTTTGTAAGTTAGAAAAGTTTGATGGAGAGCATTATCAAGTCTGGAAGAGGAAGGTTTATCTCACTCTTCAACTCAAAGACGTTGATCACGTGTTTCTTGAAGAGGAACCTAATGTTCTAGATAATGGGTCTGCTACCGCAATCACTGCGGCTACTAAACTTTAGGCCAAGTGGAGAAAGGAGAATAGCATTTGCAGGCTGCTTATCCTGAATGCTATGGAGGATTCCCTAGCAGAATTCTACAGTAAGAAGACTATTGCCAGAGACATGGGAGTCTCTTGAGAAACTGTATGAAGAAGACAAAAATAGGAGCAAGATATTTGTGGTTGAAAAATATCACAAATGGCTCTTTGAGGACGAGAAATCCATGTTGTCGCAGGTGAAGGAATTTCTGAAGCTGCGACAGAAGCTAGAAGACGAGGCAATGAACCTTCCCGACAAGTTTGTTGTTGGAGGGATTGTCTCGAAGCTCCCCGCTGGGTGGAGCAAGTTCTATGCAAACATGCATAAGAAGAAGCTTGAGATCAGCCTTGAAGATCTCTTGCAGGAAATTTATGTTGAGGACCAGATGTGGGCTCAAGTGAAAGTGGACGCACTGTCCAAGTAATTGGCTAAAGCCAATTTGGTTCATACGAAGGAACCAAGGGAAAGCAGGCGACTTCCCACAACAAGAAGAAGGACCCTGACAATCTGAAAGTCAATGGGACTTCCTTCAAGCAAAAGTAGCCAAAGTCCCATTTGGCTTTCTTTAAGTATGGCAAGAAGGGCCACTTCAAAAGTGAATACAAATCCAAGGCCAAGCAATCAGAGCAGGGTGAGCCTAGTAAGGTCTCAATGATTACTAATGTTGTTGCTATGATTGCGTAGGTCACAGCGGTTGGGGCTGATTCTGACTGGTGGGTAGACACTGGCGCCACCTACCATGTCTGCTCCAGCAAGGAGTGGTTTACCACCTATACACCAACTTCTGAAGTGGTTATGGTGGCAAACCAGGCACAAGCTGAAGTGTTCTGGATCGGGGCGGTAGTTTTGAAGCTGACTTCGGAGAAGTCTCTGACGCTTCAAGGTGTGAAGCATGTACCTGATATTGCCAAGAACCTGATCTCGGGAGGCCAACTCTGCAATACAGGCCTCAGGATGGACATCAATGCTGGCCAGATAGTGATGTCAATTAAGGGAACATATTTCGGAAAAGCTTTTTATACCGAAGGAATGTTCAAAATTCAGCTTGTAAATCAGTCCAATGTAATTAATGCAGTCACTCCTTCTGCTTATACTCTTGAGTTGTGGCATAATAGGCTAGGACAAGTTCATTGTAAACGAATAAACAGAATGTCTAGTTTATGGCTTATCTCCAAGTGTGGGGGTAAGGTAGAGAAATGTGAAGTTTGTGCTCAAACGAAGATCACAAGAAAACCCTTTCCTCGGGTTTATCGAAGTACAGATCTTCTGGAGTTGGTACACTCCGATATCTGTGACTTCAAACAATTCTCTACAAAGGCCTGGATGAAGTATTTCATAACCTTCATCGATGACTTCTCAAAGTATGTGTTCGTCTACCTGCTGAAGGCTAAAGACGAAGCATTCGAGAAGTTCAAGGAGTTCAGAGCTGAAGCTGAGCGACAGACTGGACAACAACTCAAAAGAATAAGAAGTGATCAAGGTGGGGAGTACATGTCTCATGAATTCGCATCGTTCTGCAAAGAACATGGAATTGTCAATGAGACTACGGCTCCGTACTCTCCTCAATCAAACGGAGTAGCTGAGAGGAAGAACAGAACGTTAACAGAAATGATTAACTCAATGTTGTTGACTGCGGGTCTTCCAAAGTGCTACTGGAGAAGCTGCATTGACGGCCACTTTTATTCTAAATAGAGTGCCTCATGCAACTTCAGACATTACTCCTCATGAACTCTGGTTCAAGGTTAGACCTAACTTGAATGTCATTCGAGTGTGGGGGTGTCTGGCATATGTCAAGCTTCCAGATCTGAAGATTCAGAAGCCTGGGACAAGGACTACAAAGACGATCTACTTGGGGTATGCTGAGAAGAGTGATGCTCGGAGATTTCTTGATATTGAGTCAAATCATATCATTGAAACTCGCGACGCAGAATATTTTGAAGACAAATTTGCAAGGCACAAGAATATTGTTCTTGCGGATATACCGAAGAACAATGAGGGTGCGCAAGAAACTGAAGTTTTCAATGAAGAAGTAGTCCAAGAAGATGTTGTTGTTGAAACAACGGTTGAACCAGAACTAGCTGAGCCATCAGCTAAGCGTGTGAGGAGGCCGAAGGACTTCGGAAATGACTTTGTCACCTATCATGTGGAAGCAGATCCGCTTACCTATGATGAGGCGATGAAGACCAGAGACGCAGTTTTCTGGAAGGAGGCGATTGACAATAAAATTGATTCCATCACCTCAAATAACACTTGGGTGTTGGTTGATCTTCCTGAAGGAGCGAAACCCATCGGATGCAAATGGATCTTCAAGAAGAAGATGAAAGCAGACGGAACTATTGACAAGTTCAAGGCTAGGTTGGTAGCGAAGGGGTTTTCTCAGAAGAAGTGGATTGACTACTTTGACACGTATGCTCCAGTAGCCCGGATGACACCATCAGAATGTTGATTGCTCTCGCAGCAATACATAAGATAGTGATACATCAGATGGATGTGAAAACAGCTTTCCTAAATGGCGAGCTGACCGAAGAGATTTACATGCAACAGCCAGAGGGATTGTCGTCAAGGGTCTTGAAGACAAAGTCTGCAAGTTGGTGAAATCCTTGTACGGTCTTAAACAGGCTCCCAAGATGTGGCATGAGAAATTTGGTAAGGTTATAAGGTCAAACGACTACATGGTCAGCGAGACGGACAAGTGTGTTTACACGAAGTTCGTTGATGGAAGAGGTGTGATCATTTGTCTATACGTGGACGACATGCTGATCCTAGGGACGGATATGGGCTATGTCACGGAGACAAAGAAGTTCATCTCGAGCAAGTTCAGTATGAAGGACTTGGGGGAAGCTGATGTAATCTTAGGGATCAAGATCATCCGGACAGACACTGGACTAGTAGCGTCACAGTCTCATTATGTTGAGAAGATGATCACTCGTTACGGGTATCAAGATCTTCCAGAGATCGATACGCCGTACAGATGTGATATGAAGCTGAAGCCTAATTCAGGGAAAAGCGTCAGGCAGCTGGAGTATGCAAGCGTAATCGGAAGTTTGATGTATGCTACTACTGCCACAAGGCCTGACATAGTTTTTGTCGTGGGAATGCTGAGTCGTTTCACGAGTAACCCAGGCATTGAGCACTGGAAAGCTGTGAAACAGGTTATGAGATATCTTAAGAAGACTCAGACATATGCATTGTACTACAGCGGAGATCCGTCGGTAGGGGAAGGCTTCAGTGATGCCAGCTGGTGCTCAGAAGTGGAGAGCGAGAGGTCCACAGGTGGATACATTTTCACAATGGGTGGAGCTGCTATATCATGAAAATCGAAGAAGCATACTATGCTCTCGCGGTCATCCATAGAATCTGAGTTCTTTGCACTTGATACCGCAGCGGAGGAAGCAGAATGGCTTCCGGAGCTCATGTATGATCTTCCAGTGGTTGGAGCGCAAATACCGGCGATATCGATATACTGCGACAACCAGGCGACTACGGCGGGTGGCATCAAATGACCTCTTCAACGGGAAGAAGAGGACTGTGCGGTTGAAGCACAGGGCAGTACACGATCTCATCAAGAGGGGTGTTATTGCAGTGATTGATGTTCGGAGTCAGGAGAACCTGGCGGATCCGTTCACCAAGGGCCTCAAGCGCCAGCTGGTCGATGACACAGCTTGTAATATGGGCTTGAAGGCATTCTGATATTGTATTATTGCAATCCTACCATAAAGTTTTATGTTATTAGTTCAAAGAGAAATCTACTAGGCATCTAGCTTTTGGTTCAAGGGAGGACCATTAATCGGAAGAATATCAGAAACGGTGGGTACATATTCTATTGGGCATGGAGAGGTTACGGACCTACAACCACTGTTGTCTACTGTTGTTTTCTGCGGAAAACGGATCTTGTGGGAAGGTTGGCGTAAACGCCTTAATGAGTTATCAGGCAGAGTGAATGCCTGGTGTGCTTTACAGGAAGTACGGTAGCACAGCACTACAAGGAGTGAAACTCCATACTACTGTGGGGTGACTCCACCATGAGGTTCCCGAAAGGGATAATGCCTCGGCTGTATGAGCCAAGTCACAGCGACGTAGCACCGCAAATAGACAGGAAGCCTAATGATGTATGTTGAAATAAAGATGGGTGTAGTCAGCACTACAAAGAGGAGGAGTTCCTCATGTTACAGTGGCACGACACCACGATGAGGTACCCGGTTAGGGATAAAGCCTCGGCCTTGCAAGCCATGTCATTGCGGCGTAACACCGCAAGAGAGCCTACGGCTTCATGCTGGATAGTATGGCACTACAAAGAGGCGGTGACCTCATGCTACAGTAGTATGACACTACGATGAGGTTTTCGGTACGGGGTAAGGCCTCGGCTATAGGCCATGTCAGAGCGGCGTAGCACCGCAAGGGAAGCGCAAAGCGCTTCATGCCATGTCCTCTTTAATAATGAACTCACCTATAGTGTATGGACAGAGATCTCAGGCCGTCTCTTGAGGGTAAACTTGTAGATGCCCAAAATTATACACTGAAACCAGGCTGGCACAGGGCCTTTAATGTGCAAGCCAGAAGCACATGTAACTACATTATGTGAGTGGAAAGAATTTCAGCTATGGTGCAGAATTCAAGGCTTAGTCTATTCTTGTATTATAGTCTGTTGTTTGACCCATGCGAGAAGATTCAAGTCGTCAGCGACATCTCTCCTAATGCATGATGGACAGTTACTGTGGGGAACACTTATACCATATATAGAGATATGTGGGGGATTGTTGGGTTTTGGCCTTTTTAGATTGGAACTTTAGTCCCACATCGGCTAGGCCAAAGGAGTTGTATCTCTATATATTAGTTATGCTCTTTTAGAGATGCACATGTGGTGTGGAGGTGCACATCAGTGTGCCATGTGGGGTTATTTTTCTAATGGAAAAAAGGCTAAATCAACAATTGAAAGCATTTATACTTTTTGCTCTTGGAAATTTATTTCCATTGGAGCTAAGCCCCGTAGGGGCTTAGCGACTCGGACTCGAACTCGGACTCGAACTCGGACACGGACTCGGGCTCATGAGGCGTAATGTGGCCATTTGTTGGCGCACTTTGCACTGCACTTAGCACGTCAGCATCGTCGCTAGGTGCATAGTGCGCTTAAGTTGCGCGAGCCATTTGCGCAGCCGGTTGAGCTTCAGGTTGCGCGGCCTAGGTGCGCGTCCAGTTACGCAGCCAGGTGCGCGCCCAGTTGCACGGGTGGCGCAGGGCGCGCAGGTGGCGCAAGTGGCTCAGTGCACATTCTGCGCGCGGTGTACAAGGCACGCGGGGTGCGCGAGTTGCGCAACTTGCACCAGATCGTGCCTGTGCATGATTTGAGCGGTTACTGCACGTTCGGAGTAGTTTTTACCACGTCCCGAATGTTGTGCTAACCGGACAGTTGCAACTCAGGCCTATAAAAGGTCTCTTCTCTCTCACAGAGCAGTAACAGAATTACAGAAGATTACACAGAAAGTTAAAAGAGTTTACAAGTGTTTCTTAACCCAAATAAACAGAAGCTGTGAGAGAGAAGAGAAGATTTGCAGCAGCGTTGCTTTTGCACGGAGTCCGTGTACGATCCAAGGAGTCCGAAGAGCATGAGTGTTCCAAAGTTCTCCGACGAACTTGCTGGTTCCTGGAAGCTGTTCGTGTGGGACGAATAAGCTTTTGAGCAACGGTGATCATTGACCCCAGCAGGCCATCTTCCATCTTTCGTCTGTCATCGCTGCTGCTGTTAGCAATTCGATTCGTGTCTTCTGTTTAGAAGTGCTACTGTCATTTGCTACTGATTACGAAATTTTTTTAGATTCTCGTAATCCATAATCCTCTTAGGATCTCTGTTGTGCACCTTCTTTGAAGTGTTGCGTTGAAACGTTTTCGTTACAATCGTTTCATTTTCTCGTTTTTCCATCGAAAATTGTGTCCGACAATAACACACTTCACAATGACTTTATGTCCACATCATCAATTTATGAATAAAAATATTTATAAAAAAAAGAGTAGAAGTTGTCTTGGAAGTTGTAAAAAAATACTTTATATTGTCTTGCAATACTTTCACATTGGAGGAGACTTTTCAAACTCATTGTCTTTTGTGAATACATTGTCTTGTGTCCCATGCCACCTAAGAAACACAACACAAAACAAGAGAATAGGGTTGGAGATGCTCTAAGAATGAGACAATAAATCCAGGAATTTCCAAATTTACAAGAATAAGAATATATAAGATCAGATGCATACTGTTCGTTGTTTCTCTACTTCCTCCTGGTTTTCCCAAGCCATGAAACCAGACCAGCAGCCAGATTCATCTGATAGTTTCATACTAAATATCCTAAAGCTATAATTCTAATTCTCGTGTTTCTTATGAAAAGAAAAAAATGCTTTCTGTAGAATACACTGGAATAAAAATACGACAGACCAAGCATCCCATTCAAACACCCTCAGCTTACCCTAAAGTTTTATTAGAATACAAGGACATGTAATCTTTGAACCCTTAATAAAGAGTTTGAGACTCAATTAATAAAAGAAAAAAGAACTATATTCTACACACATGCCACATACAATAAGAATGACCACTAAGTAGATTTGGGAGGAAGTCGGAACTGATCCGCCTGTAAAAAGACCACCACACTCGGGACTTATCAAGATTCAGTAGATCTCCTAGCACATCGCCGCACTCTCCTGGATGAACACATTACGGCTGATCATTAGACTATAAAGATGTGGTTTAAATGTAAAGAAATTATACATAATATATTGGGGATTCATGTTGCACACCTGTTTGATGTGGTTCAAATGTAAACAAAGTATACATAATTCCGGGGATTCATGTTACAGACCTGTTATAATTCTGAATATCATGCTGAAACATGTGAGCCGCCTCTGGGTTCGCAGGGCTTGCGGGATTTGGATCCGTCAGAAGAGACTGCAAAAGTTTTCTTCAATTACGATTATAGTCCGAAAACAATAAAATTTAGGCAGGCGCAAGCCAGGAATATGCTTCCAAGGTTTTCCACATTTTCTTATTTATTATTAATTTTCCCATCTTAACCACCTCTCAGAAAAATGATTGTTTTAAGTGCTTCGATCTATCCTAGATGGTCTAGTATCTCTTCAATTAAGCTATATTACTGAAAATATTTGTTCTATGTTCAATAAATCTCGTCATGCAAAGCTCCAGAGTTGAAAATTAGATCATTAAACATGGAAGTGGAAAATGTAGTCCATCCTAATGCATATGGAGTTAATAAAAGTGTGGTCATCATAAAAACATAAGGGCAGTTTATGCATGCTCTAAGCTGACCTGGATTGACGTTAATATTGTACAAACATTATGACATGGAGACCATGCATCTTGTATGATATCCATACATAGTGTGCCGTCACTATAAACTGCAAAAAAGAAACCAGTGTGACATTCAACAATCAGTATACAAAAGCTAAGTGATTAAACATTTGTTAAGATTTAATTTGTCTGAAACTACTTGAACATAGGAGTAAAGAAGCTTTTCAAACTCTCATAAGTCGCAAGTGTGAAAATTGTTGGATTTATCTTTTATTCACAAAGAAAATTAACTTTTATTTTTGTTCTCTATTTTCTAGTATTTTTTTTTTGTTCTCTTCCTTGTGTCTGTTCTTAGGCTATGCGAGAATAGGACACAGTTGCAAGTGAGAAAGTTTCTCAACTTTCTGTTAGCGAGAGAAGTCTAGGAAAACATGTTCCCTCCTCATTATAAATATTGGTTATCTTCACAGGAGTTGGCAGATTAACAAAATATTGTTATCCTGCTAATTTATCAGTTTCCTTCTTAAACCTTATACAAGCAGAGATTTTCTTATTTTTCCTTATCCGATCGTGTTTGAATATAGGTGGTTAAATAGAGATTATAGAGTATGCTAACTTACCTATATTAGAGTAGGACTAAAAGAGAGAAATAGTAATGTTTTAACAGTATTCGACCATGTCACTTGTTTCAAAACAATTCATCTCAATATTTGACTAACATCATTTGTTGCATATATGCCTACCTAATGTTGTTGTATAGTTCATCCATCCATGTGTTAGAAACATAGTCATATATATTTCTGGTTGGATTTATTATCCTCAATGATTTCAAAATTATGTGTGTTGTAAACACCATTTGATATTGATCTGCTGCCAATCTTAGAAATTGCCTCTCCCTTTTTTAAGTGACAATTGACAAGTGATTGAAAAGAACACACAACCAAACAAGAAAAGTTTGATCTCCATTCCCTAAGAGATGACAAAACAATTTAAGATTCTGGTTGAACACCTTGGGTCTTATTTCCGCTGTAGACAGTTCAATTAGTTATGACAACATAGTAACGGTTGGTGTTTGGCCTTTATGTGCACATGAAAAATAGTCCCACATTGGCTAGGCCAAATGAAGGGTATCTCTGTATATAAGCTTTGCTTGTTTAGAGATGCACATGAGGTGTGGAGGTGCACATGGGTGCCATGTGGGAGTGTTTTTCTAGTGGGAAAAAGGCTAAACCAATAAGGAAGCATTAATGCTTTTTGCTCTTGGAATTTATTCTATTAGAGCTAAGTTCCGTAGGGGCTTAGCGACTCGGACTCGGACTTTGGCCCATGAGACGTAATGTGGCATTTTGTTGGCGCACTTTGCACTTAGTACGTCAGCATCGTCGCTAGGCGCATAGTGTGCTCGTTGTGCGAGCCTCTGCGCAGCCGATCGCGTGCCCGTTCGCGCGGCAGTTTGCATGTGTGCAGTTGGCGCAACATTGCACGTTGAGCGCATATGTGCAGTTGGCGCAGCGGGTGCGCAGTCGCGCAGTTGGCGCGCAATGCGCAAGTGCGGACGCTGTGCGCAGTTAGCGCGCGCTATGCGCTATTGGCGCGCACTGTGCGTCAGTTGGCTCAATCGTGTCTGTGCACGATTTGAGCGGTTACGAAACGTTCTGGAGCAGTTTTTCCCACGTCCCGAACATTTCGTAGACTGGGCAGTTATTGCATGCACCTATATATGGTTCTCTCCTCTCTCTCTCTCAGCACGGTACATTCATAATTTCCTTACGAATTATTTCCAGAGTTAAGAGCAGAGAAGAGAGAAGCATAGAGAGCCCGCGCCATCCGAGAAATCAGAAGAGCAGAGTGTTCCGAAGTTCTCCGTCGAACTTGCTGGTTCCTGGAAGCTGTTCGTGTGGGGCGAATCAAGTTTTGAGCGCCGACGATCATTCACCCCAGCAGATCGTTCTCTCATTCCATCCATTTCATCTTCTGCACATCCACTTTATCTCGTTCTGAACGAGTACAGTTCTGATCTAATCAGGAACTGTTAGTGGAAATTTGTTGTTGCTGCTACCGAAATCTTTTGTGCCGTCTTCGAAGTGTGACAATCGATTTCGTTTTTCAGAATCCTCCGGGATCTCTGTAGTTCACCTTCTTCGAAGTGTTGCATAAATCAGTTTTTTATCGAAAAATTACGTCCCGGGACTAACAATCTCAAAGCTTGATTTTCACAAGATGGAAAACTTTCGTGCTTCACCCATCGATCCTAACTTTAACAAGTTAGAGAAATTTGATGGAGAGCACTACCAAGTCTGGAAGAGGAATGTTAGCCTCAAACTTCAGCTTGTGGAAGTTGATCACGTGCTAACCAAGGAAGAACCGACTGTTCCAGAAACTGGGTCTGCAGCCGCAATTACTGCTGCTACTAAAAGTCAGACAAAATGGAGAAGGGAGAATAGCCTCTGTAGACTTCTAATTCTTAATGCTATGGAGGACTCCCTGGCAGAATCATATTCTAAGAAGACTATTGCCAAAGAGATATGGGAGTCTCTGGAGAAACTGTACGAAGATGACAAGAACAGGAGCAAGATATTTGTGGTTGAAAATATCACAAGTGGCTCTTTGAAGACGAAAAGACGATGCTGCCTCAGGTGAAGGAATTCCTGAAGCTGCGTCAAAAGTTGGAAGATGAGAGGATGCCCCTCAACGACAAGTTCGTTGTTGGAGGGATCGTCTCCAAGCACCCCGCTGGATGGAACAAGTTCTATTCAAACATGCATAGGAAGAAATTGGAGATCAGTCTCGAAGATCTCCTACAAGAAATCTATGTTGAGGACCAGATGAGGGCTCAACTGAAGGTGGACGCTCTGTCCAAACAGATGGCTAACGCCAATTTGGTCCACACCAAGAAATCCAAGGGAAAGCAGGCGGCTTCCCACAGCAAGAAGAAGGACCTCAACAATCTGAAAGTGAAGGAAACTTCTTTCAAGCAACAGAAGCCAAAGTCCCATTTGCCTTGCTTCAAATGTGGCAAAAAGGACCACTTCAAGAGTGAATGCAAATCTAAGCCTAAGCAATCAGAGTAAGGTGAGCCTAGTAAGGTTTCCATAATTACTGACGTAATTGCAATGATTGTTCAAGTCACTGCGGTGGAGGCTGACTCTGACTGGTGGGTAGACACTGGTGCCACCTGCCATGTGTGCTCAAGCAAGGAATGGTTCACCACATACACACCAACTTCTGAAGTTGTTATGGTGGCGAACCAGGCACAAGCTGAAGTGCAAGGGATCGGGACGGTGGTATTGAAGCTGACTTCAGGGAAGTCTCTGACGCTTCAAGGTGTGAAGCATGTACCTGCTATCGCAAAGAACCTGATCTCTGAAGGCCTACTCTGTAACACAGGCCTAAGGATGGACATCAATGTTGGCCAGACTGTAATGTCCATAAAGGGAACATACTTCAGGAAAGCGTTTTATACCGAAGGAATGTTTAAAATTCAGCTTACAAATCAGTCTAATGTTATTAATGCAATCACTCATTCTGATTATACTCTTGAGTTGTGGTATAATAGACTAGGACATGTTCATTGTAAAAGAATAAACAGAATATCTAGTCTAGGACTTATCTCCAAATGTGGGGGTAAGGTAGAGAAATGTGAAGTATGTGCTCAGACGAAGATCATAAGGAAATCCTTTCCTCGGGTTAATCGAAGCACAGATCTTCTGGAGTTGGTACACTCCGATATCTGTGACTTCAAACAATTCTCTACAAAAGTCGGGATGAAGTATTTCATAACCTTCATTGATGATTTCTCAAAATACGCGTTCGTCTACCTGCTGAAGGCGAAAGATGAAGCGTTCGAGAAGTTCAAAGAGTTCAGGGCCGAGGCTAAACGGCAAACTGGACAACAACTCAAGAGAACAAGAAGTGATCGAGACGGAGAGTATCGGTCTCATAAATTTGTATCGTTCTGCAAAGAACATGGAATTATCAACGAGACTACTGCTCCATACTCTCCTCAATCTAACGGAGTAGTGGAAAGGAAGAACAGAACGTTGACAGAAACGATAAATTCAATGTTGTTGACTGCGGGTCTTCCAAAATACTACTGGGGAGAAGATGCATTGACGGCCACTTTTATTATGAATAGAGTGCCGCATGCAACTTCGGACGTTACTACTCATGAACTCTGGTTCAAAGTCAGACCTAACTTGAATGTCATTCGAGTGTGGGGGTGTCTGGCATATATGAAGCTCCCAGATCTGAAGATTCAGAAGCTCGGGACAAGGACTACGAAGACTATCTTTTTGGTTATGTCGAAAAGAGTGATGCTCGAAGATTTCTTGATATTGAATTAAATCAAATCATATCATTTAATCTCGCGACACAGAATATTTTGAAGATAAATTTGCAAGGCACAAGAACATTGTTCTTGCGGATATTCCGGAAAACAATGAGGGTGTGCAGGAAACTGAAATTTCCAATGAGTCTAAGAAGAAGTTGTCGAAACAACTGTTGAACCAGAACTTGCTGAGCCATCAACTAAGCGAGTGAGGAGGCCGAAGGACTTCGGAAATGACTTTGTCATCTATCATGTGGAAGCAGATCCGCTTACCTATGATGAGGCGATGAGGACCAGAGATGCTATTTTCTGGAAAGATGCGATAGACAATGA
Source organism: Iris pallida (assembly GCA_029216955.1). Taxonomy (NCBI): domain Eukaryota; kingdom Viridiplantae; phylum Streptophyta; class Magnoliopsida; order Asparagales; family Iridaceae; genus Iris; species Iris pallida. The sequence goes on from JANAVB010003600.1 coordinate 8,086,735, forward strand.
AATTGATTCAATCACCTCTAATAACACTTGGGTATTGGTTGATCTTCCTGAAGGAGCAAAACTCATCGGATACAAATGGATCTTCAAGAAGAAGATGAAAGCAGATGGAACTATTGACAAGTTCAAGGCTAGGCTAGTAGCCAAGGAATTTTTTCAGAAGCAGGGGATTGACTACTTCGATACGTATGCTCCAGTAGCCCGGATGACCACCATCAGAATGTTAATTGCTCTCGCAGCAATACATAAGTTGGTGATACATGAGATGGATGTAAAAACAGCTTTCCTAAATGGCGAGCTGACCGAAAAGATTTACATGCAACAGCTAGAGGAATTTGTCGTCAAGGGTCTTGAAGACAAAGTCTGCAAGTTGGTAAAATCCTTGTACGGTCTTAAACAAGCTCCCAAGATGTGGCATGAGATGTTTGACAAGGTTATAAGGTCAAATGGCTACAGGATCAGCGAGACAGACAAGTATATTTACACAAAGTTCGCTAATAGAAGAGGTGTAATCGTTTGTCTGTACGTGGACGACATGCTGATCCTAGGTACGGATATGGACTGTGTCACGGAGACAAAGAAGTTCATCTCGACTAAGTTCAGTATGAAGGACTTGGGAGAAGCTGATGTGATCTTGGGGATCAAGATCATCCGGACGGAAACTGGACTGGCATTGTCACAGTCTCATTATATTGAGAAGATGATCACACGCTACGGGTATCAGGATCTTTCAGTGATCGATACGCCTTACAGGTGTGATCTGAAGCTGAAGCCTAATTCAAGGAAAAACGTCAGAAAGCTGGAGTATGCAAGCGTCATCAGGAGTTTGATATATGCTACTACTGCCACAAGGCCGGACATAGCTTTCGTCGTGGGAATGCTGAGTCGGTTCGCGAGCAACCCAGGCGTTGAGCACTGGAAAGCTGTGAAACGGGTAATGAGATATCTCAAGAAAACTCAGAGATATGCACTGCACTACAGCGGAGATCGTCGGTAGTAGAAGGCTTCAGTGATGCCAGCTGGTGCTCAGAGTTGGAGAGCGAGAGATCCACAGGTGGATTCATTTTCACAATGGATGGAGCTGCTATATCGTGGAAGTCGAAGAAGCAGACTAGGCTCTCTTGTTCCTCCATGGAATCTGAGTTTTTTGCATTTGATACCGCAGCGGAAGAAGCAAAATGGCTTCGGGAGCTCATGTATGATCTTCCAGTGGTTGGGGCGCAGATACCGGCGATTCCAATATACTGCGACAACCAGACGACTGCGACGGTGGCATCAAATGATCTCTTCAACGGGAAGAAGAGAACTTTGCAGTTAAAGCACATGGCAGTGCACGATCTCATTAAGAGAGGTGTCATTGTAGTGATTGATGTTCGAAGTCAGGAGAACCTGACGGATCCATTCACAAGAGCCCCAAGCGCCAGCTGGTCGATGACACGGCTTATAAAATGGGCTTGAAGACATTCTGATATTATGTTATTGTAATCCTACCATAAAGTTTTATGTTATTAGTTCAAAGATAAATCTACTAGACATCTAACTTTTGGTTCAAGTGAGGACCACTGACTGAAAAAATATCAGAAACAGTGGGTATATGTTCTCTGTGGCATGGAAAGGATACGGACCTACAACCACTGTTGTCTACTAGATATTTTTTGCAGAAAACAGATCCTGTGGTGAGGATGGTTTAAACGCCTTAATGAGTTCTCAGGCAGAGTGAATGTCTGGTGTACTTTATAAGAAGCACGGTAGCACAACACTATAAGGAGTAACTCCATGCTACAGTAGGGTGACTCCACCATGAGGTTCCCAGGTAGGGGTAATATCTTGGCTTTGCGAGGCAAGTCATAGCGGCGTAGCACCGCAAATAGGCAGGTAGCCTAATGATGTATGATGAAACTAAAGAGTTGTAGACAGCACTACAAAGGGGAGGATGTCCTCATGTTACAGTGGCACCACACCATAATGAGGTACCCATATAGGGGTAAAGCCTCGGCCTCGCAAGCCATGTCGTTGAGGAAGCAAAAGGCTTCATGCTGGATAGTTTGGCACCACAGAGAGGCTTGTGACCTCATGCTACAGTAGTATGACACTACGATAATGTTCCCGGATAGGGGTAATGCCTCGACTTTAGGCCATATCATAGCGACGTAGTACCGCAAGGAAGCACAAGGCTTCATGCCATGTCTCTTTAATAAAGAACTCACCTATAGTGTATGGACAGAGATAGCAGGCCGTCTCTTGAGGATAAACTTGTAGACGCCCAAAATAATATACTGAAACCAGGCTGGCACAGGGCCTTTAATGTGCAGCCATAAGCACATGTGACTACAATGTGAGTGGAAAGAATTGCATCTACGGTGCAGAATTCAAGACTTAGTCCATTCTTGTATTATAGTCTGTTGTTTGACCCATGCGGAAAGATTCAAGTCGTCAGCGACATCTCTCCTAATGCATAATGGACAGTTACTGTGGGGAACACTCAAACCCATATATATAGAAATATGTGGGGGATTGTTGGTGTTTGGCCTTTATGTGCACATCCCACATTGGCTAGGCCAAATGAAGGGTATCTATATATATAAGCTCTGCTTGTTTAGAGATGCACATGAGGTATGGAGGTGCACATGGGTGTCATATGGGGATATTTTTCTAGTAGAAAAAAGGCTAAACCAATAAGAAAACATTAATGTTTTTTTGCTCTTGGAATTTATTCCATTGGAGCTAAGCCCCGTAGGGGCTTAGCGACTCGGACTCGGGCTCATAGGCTCATGAGACTTAATGTAGCGTTTTGTTCGCGCACTTTGCACTTAGCACGTCAGCATCATCGCTAAGCTCATAGTGCGCTTAAGTTGCGCTCGTTGCGCGAGCCTCTGCGCAGCCGATCGCTCACTCGTTCGCGCAGCCAGTTCATGCGACAGTTTGCGCGCAGTGCGCGTTGTGCGCATGTGCGCAGTTGGCGTAGCGTGTGCGCGTTGAGCGCGTATACGCAGTTGGCGCAACGGGTGCGCAGTCGCGCAGTTGGCGCGCAGTGCGCGGTTGGCGCAGCGGTGCGCAAGTGCACGCGTTGTGCGCTGTTTGAACAGTTACGAAACGTTCTGGAGCGATTTTTCCTACGTCTCGAACGTTTCGTAGACTGGACAGTTACTGCATGCACCTATATATGGTTCTCTCCTCTCTCTCTCTCTCAGCACGGTACATTCATAATTTCCTTACGAATTGTTTCCAGGGTTAAGAGTAGAGAAAAGAGAAGCATAGGGAGCTCGCGTCATTCGAGGAGTCAGAAGAGCAGAGTGTTCCGAAGTTCTCCGTCAACTTGCTAGTTCCTGGAAGCTGTTCGTGTGGGGCGAATCAAACTTTGAGCGTCGGTGATCATTTACCCCAGCAGGCCGTTCTCTCATTGCATCAATTTCATCTTCTGCACATCCACTTTATCTCGTTCTGAACGAGTACATTTCTGATCTAATCAGGAACTGTTAGTAGAAATTCGCTGCTGCTGCTACCGAAATCTTTTGTGCCTTCTTCGAAGTGTGACAATCGATTTTGTTTCTCAGAATCCTCCGGGATCTCTGTAGTGCACCTTCTTCGAAGTGTTGCATAATCAGTTTTTCATGGAAAAATTACTCCCCATGACTAACAGTAACATACCTTCAGCTGATTCCGCAAGGACTCTTAACTCCCCTCTATCCACGTACATGCTTGTTTTGTACCCAAACCTAGCTAAAATCCCTTAAGAGAGACTATTATTGCTATGCTACCACCGCAGTGAGCATTCTATATGAGAATACCGAAACTTTTATGAATCGAGATCCACTAAGGAGCATTGGGAGTCATTTCAGGAAAAATATGGTTTAGATGATATAAGTATAGAATATACTGAGAAATACAAGGCTTCAGCCTTTTAACAAGTATACGATGGTAGATTCCAAGTATATTAAGGATCAAATCCATAAGTTCCGGGAGTATATTGGGCATATCGAAGATGAAGCTCCTCCTTTAAAGTCCATAAGGTAGCTACCTGATAAATAAACCTCTTCCATATTTGTCAGATAATCCAAACAAACTCAGAGACCAACAAGGGACTCTTATCTTAACTGAAGCCATCAGGACCCTTGGGGTTGAGGAGCAACATTAAAAAAGAAAAAATTTGAAGAATGATAAGAATCGGTCTGCAAATGAACAGAGTAGCTTGCAAGCTCCGCTCGACATCATTAATGGGACGAGCTTGAACATGGGATGTTCAGGTCGTGAGCTCCCAAACAAGCTTGACTCATGTAGCTTGACGATTACTCAACTCGGCTCAACTCTATTAACTTGACTAGGACTCGACTCAACGTGAATCGGTCATGTTTTATATTTTTATTCAAGAGAAACAGTTCACCTGAATACCAGAATCCATATAGGAATTTTATGAGTACAGTCAACAATAGTCCCACAAATATGAGAACCAATGTGGGTTTAGCAACAGAAAACAGTGTGTTTCCTACAAAAGTCAAAAGAAACCAACAGTTTTCCCTCTCACATTGAGGAAACTTGAAATCTTGTTGCTACTACAAAAAAAGATGCGACTTCTTAATTGAACTGCAATACATAGCTAGGTGAATAAGGTGTTTGTGAGAAAGGAAAACCCAGCTCAAGCAGTTGATGACAATTCAGAGGTCGAGCTTGAGCAGCTCAAGAGCTGCTTTTGAGCTGAGCTGCTTGTGAGTCAACCAAGGTCGAGCTTGAACATGGTCTTGCAAACTTGATCTTGGGCTCGTCTTGATAAAGTCTACCTTTAAACAAGCAGAGCTTAAACATGCCAAGCTCCACTCGGCTCAAATGCCACCATAGATATGAACACCAAGATCAACCTTGTAGAGAACCCAAACAAAGGTAGGTCCAAGTTGAAACCTAACTATTTTAAACCCAAGGACAAAACTTTTAAGAGAAAGAGATCTTCCAACGCCCCTAACTGAAACCAATATTCCAACCATAACCAAATCTCAACCACAACTCAAACCATCCCAAGAAGAAGAAATGTTATGTCTATGAGAGGTCAAACCACTTTGGCAAACACTGCTTCTCCAATAAGGTGAAGTCTAATCACCAGTGAAATTTGTTAAAGTTGGCCCTTACAATCCACTTTTTAGGTCAAGTAACTCCTATTTGTTTTAAATTTTGTTATTTACTTGTATGATTGATGGTTATATTCTGGAACTACCTTTCATGTTTTGTTTCTATCGCTCCCGGCTTTCCATTTATCAGGAATCTAATGGAGTGACTCTCGGAGATGACTGTTAGCACAAATAAAGGGAAAGGGATGAGTGAATCTCAAATGACTCCGGAAAGATTCTAAACCTACACGAAATGTTGCATGTATCAAATGTGAGGAGAAACAGATTAGTTGCTATATTATAGTCAGATTCAGTTTTAGAATTGGGGTTGAATAAGGTTGTAATTACTACACAAAACAAAATTTTCATAAGAAATGCTTATGTTCATAATTGTTCAAAGTTTAACATTAGTTATCATAAGCAAAGACTCTAGTCCTGTTGTTATAAACATTGATACATGTAATGTTTGGAATGGTAGACTTGGTCATGTAAAGCTAGGCTTTATCAAAAGACTGATGAACTTGAATTTGATACCCATGACAATAGAATAGTTGGGAGCAAGGCCTATATCCAGCCTATTGAGCCAAATCCTTTACTCCATAGGGCTGTATTTAGATGATGGTAATCTACAAGAGTAGCGCTCAATAACACTTCTCCCTAATTGTCAATGATATTGACGGCCATGGAAACCAAGGAACTTGGCTATCGTATAGCAGACTCGACTCTAATGCCCTATTAGCAATTGAATCAGAAACCATAGCAATTGAGTCAGTGTTCTAAAAATCGGCCTAGGCGGCCGCCGGCCGCACCGAAAAGGCCCTAGGCTGCCGGCCTAGGCGCTGGGCGGCCCTAGGCGGCCTATTTGACCAAATTTTTTTGAAAATTCAAAAAAAAAAAATTCATACTCGACAAAAAAATAAAATACTTACCTGTCGCCGCCGCCGTCGTCGCCGCCGCCGTCGTCGCCGCCGCCGTCGTCGCCGCCGCCGTCGTCGTCGCCGACGTTGTTGTTGCTGCTGCTACTGGCCTGCTGTTGCTGTTGTTGTTGCTACTGGTCTGCTGCTGCTGCTGCTGCTGCTGCTGTTGGTGGCCTACTGTTGCAGAGGGGAGGGAAGGGGAGCGGGGGAGGAGAAGTCTGGAGGCTCTCTCCTCTCCTCCCCCTTATATTTTCCTCCAAAGTTAAAAAAGGAAAAAAAAAACTGAAGTAACAAACCAAGGGACTCGAACCCTTAGCAGCTCTCAAATAATGACCTAAAGCTTAACTGGGCTAGCCACAAGAGCTCAGAACTTTATGTGTTCAAATGTTACATCTAGATTATTTATATATATATACTCATGAGGAAATAAAAATTAAAAAAAAAAAAAACAAATCGGCGCCTAGGCGCCCTAGGCGCTAGTCGGGTCCCCAACGCACCGCTTCCGCCTAGCGAAATCTATAACATTGAATTGAGTAGTGGAAATATGCACCGCAGAAGGTCACTTTTGACAGCAGGCTTATCACTGCATTAGGACCTTCAAAAGTCCTATGCCATGTAGGTTGGTATCAATTATAAGTGTCAATTCTAAGTGTAGGTATGTATGCAGGCCAAACACACTAGAAAATGCTTCAAATTTATAGATTGTGACTCTGATCATTTAGAGGTGATACAAAGTTATTTTGTGATTCATTAAGGTTCTTAGTTTCTTACTAGAGGAGGTAAAAGATATTTTGTGATCGAGATGACTGCTATACATATTTCTATACTTATCCATTAAACAGACAACAAATATATGTGAATATTAACCAACTAAAATATTTGAAAGAAAGTGAAGGTAAAAGGTAGCTTGAGAAGTGATTCTTGAAGAAACTTTTGCACTTTTCCCCAGAGGTATGCTGAACGATTATTGACGTTTTGAAACAATATTTAACTTAAACAAACCATTATTACACAATCCTTTTCAATAAAAACATTATTTGGATAATTACAACATTATTTTACTCCATTACTATTATAAAACCTAATCTAACAAGAATAGAGCTACTAATCACCTCTCTCCTCGTAATTGCCAAATGGTACACTTCGTATGGGTTCAAAATCTTTCCATGAGTTAATGTAAGATTCACTCGGTTCAATTTCCTTCACTTATGCTGAGAGTGTAACTCATAGTGATATGCCCTAGCAGCCAATAAAAATATTTTTCTGATTGTAACAATGTATCACTACATGTAATGACATATTGAATATGAATAAAATACATTATTTATCATACTTTATTGCATTGTCATTATATACTTGTTAAGTGCGATGAAGTCCATGGAACATAAGCAACGGTTTTGGGAGTCATGAGGTGACATGTACGAAATCAAAAAATTTGAACTTTGTTCCTAAACAGTTTTAGTCGAAGGTTCTCCGAGGACATTGGTTGAACCAGTTGAGACTAGTATACTCTATTAGGGTTGAGTATTATACGGTTTAAAACAAAAAACCGAACTGAACCTAGATAGACATTCGTTTCGGTTTTCGATTTATATTTTAAAAGAACTCGGTTTACCGGTTTGGGTGGCGGTTTTGGATTTCGGTTACCAACCCGAACTGAAAACCGAAATACTATCTTGAAGTTACTTATTTATCCCTCCCCATGTACATACATCCTAGTCCTCCTAATTTCATTGTGTCGCCGCTCCGCTTAGGGCTCTTACATCTATGTCTTCTCTCCCAAATTTCTCTCTCCTCCACACACCAAGTGGTTCTAATCCTAATATGTCTCCAAATCTCTCTTTGAGCTCTGAGCCTCCTCTCTCTCGAGCCCTTCTCACTCCTCTATCGAGATCTAAACAAAGATCTAGCAGCCACATCTAAAGTAAACCTAGATCTACGAAATCTCTCTTTAATTAGTTTCTTTCCAAATCTCTTTAATTAATTTTTAAGAGCACTCCAAACTCCATAGTCCAATCAAATTAATGTTCTAAGTTTTGCAACACATCAATTTTTGATCCAAAATGATAAGTTTTTGTATTAATTTTTTTGGTGACAAATGTAGACCCTAGATCTAAAAAACTGAATTCTCAACCTTCTTCAATTCCGACGTTCTCGACTAAGGTTAGAACCCTGAATTTCGTTGGAATCTCTTATAAATTAGATTTTTTTTTTTAATCTCATTTTTTTAATTAATTAATTCTTAATGCAAGACTATTTCTCTCTTTAGGTCTCGCTGAATTGAGACAATTTGCAACATGTATTTGCTAATAGTCCATGCACTGCACCAAAAATTTCAAAGTTGAGGTTAGCAATAACTTAGCATGTTATATACTAATATATCTAATATTACTTCAATGAATCATAAAATGTTAAATTTTGTTTGAAACTGTATTTGTAAAATCTACTCTATTTTTTGCTATAAGATTAGGGATATTGTTACATTTATTGTTTTCGACATAACAAAGGTTACTACTTCAAATAGAAAAACTGTGTTTTGTTTACTGCATGATACAAATGGGCTATGCCTTATATGGCATATATCAATATCTAAAACTTTGTTTTAATTGGTAGGGATCTATTAATCAATGATTCGATCAACCCATTCATGATTTCATTCAATAGGCATTTGGTGTCCTAAACAGTACTGAGTAAGTAGTATTATATATGCTGAGAACTATGGCTTAAAATTATATCTGACATATATTAATTGAGAATAGAACTATGGCTTTTCTTTTTCTTTTTATCCGGCCTTCTTTTATTTTGTTATTTGGGTTAGTCTCTGCAAATGGAATTATTTTGTTTTCATATGGAATTTCATTTACTATTTTAGTGTTCTCCATAGAGCAAATGTTACTATTTTTTTTGTTAATTCAATAATAGTTTTGGTGTCCTGTATTCGATAATCTTATAAGCAGATGACATATATATATATATATATATATATATATATATATATATATATATATATATATATATATATATATTATTTTTTTTATTTTTTGGAAAAAGGTAAATTTTATTCCAAAAGAAAGCCATAATCATACAACATACAATCTGAGTGGGACTCCCACTCAGCACTCATCCATTCTCCATTGCGTTCACATCAAATTCAAAGTTATGAAGAATGCCAACCGGAGGTGTGACTAATCCCTCGAAGATCCGGCGGTTTCGCTCCCGCCAAACATGCCAAACCGAAGCCACCAGACGGACTCTGGCTGTACGGAACCAGTCCTGACCTCGACCCCTGCTATCTCGTATCACCGGAATGATGTCCCCAATGTATTTACCAGAGGCGCACACTCCCAATATCCGACTCTGCTTCGCCCATATCTGCCTTGCCATAGTGCACTCGAAAAAGATATGTTTAATAGACTCAGGCTCCAAACCGCAAAGCACACATTTGGGGTCCGGCACTGGCACTCCAAAAGAACTCAGGCGATCCCTCGTCAAGAGGCGACCCAGAAGAAACTTGTAAACACACAACTGCATCTTCCTGGCCAGACCCTTACACCAGACGAACTCGTAATTAGAACTCAGAGGAAAAGTGTGCCGGATAAGATTGTAGCAACTACGGAACTGGAACTCCCCCGAGCCCGAAGATGCTCCAATCGGCTCCCAAATCCACCGATCCGCAGGCAAAGCCGGATCAATGACTGTAGACATAATGAGCCCTCCCAGCTCCCCAGTGTACCGATAAGATTCCGGCCTCCACTCTCCATCTCGTAAGATCCGACTACACGTCAGACCACGCCTGTCCTCCATGTGAGTCGGGGATCCCCTGATGTCTAGCAACGAACGCCGATCTATCCAAGGGTCCCGCCATAGGTCCGTACCCGACCCATCCTTCATGACCCTCCGGATTACAGACTTGAGCACACCCCTATGTCTCAGGACAGTCTTGAACGTGACAGAATGGTTGTTATCAGGAGAACACGTCCAGAAATTGCCCTGCTTCACGTATCTGTTGTGCATCCAGTCCGCCCAGAGGGACCCCCCGCTAATGAATCTCCAGGCCAACTTAAGCGCAGAGGCCTCCCTGATCTCCAGCAACGGCCTGAGCCTCACACCTCCCTCCTTCATGGGACGACAGAGCTGCTCCCACGAGATCGCATGCATACCCCCCTCCAAAGGAAATCAGCACAAAGACGCTCCACTCGCCGAATAGTGGCTACCGGAAGGAGGATGGACTGTAGCCAAAAATGGGCCACCGCCGAGATCACAGATCTGATCAGCTCAATGCGACCGCCAAAAGACAGACCGGCGGCTTGCCAGCCTTCTACTCTCCGCTGGACATACTCTACCAGGCCCTGGCAGTCCTGATCTCACGCATAGTTGACTGTGAGGGGCACTACTAAATAACGCACCGGAAGATCACTCCTCGCGATACCCAGTACATCAGCCCGCTCCTCCTTCTGGGAACACCGGGAACTGAAGTAGACCCGACTCTTATCCCTATTCAGCTGGAGACCCGAGACGGACTTCAAAACTTCCATAATGCCCGCAAGCGTCTGCAACCCCATCGTCGAAGGCTGGATGAAGACCAGTAGATCATCAGCATATATGAGGTGGGTAACTGGAGGGTCCATCCTTCGAAACAGATGCACCAGCCGTCCATCAAACAAGTAAAATATTCCATCACAAGCGTGAACAGGTAAGGGGACAATGGGTCACCTTGCCTAAGCCCACGGTTGCTCTGGAAGTACCCATAAGGAACGTCCTGGATGAGAACTGAGAAAGTAGGGGACGTGATGCACTCCCTGATCAACGCAACCCAGTGATCCGCGAATCCCATGGCAGACATCAGATGACAGAGGAAGTCCCGATTGACCATGTCATACGCCTTCCTCAGGTCTAGTTTAACACAAGCTTTCTTCCCACCAGGTCTGCTGAATCCCCTCACCATCTCATGTGCCAGAAGGCTATGCTCTGCAATCGACCTCCCCTTGATGAACGCAGCCTGGTTTGGAGAAACCAAGTCCTGCATGATACCCTCCATCCGCCAGCACATAAGGTGCGTAATTATCTTATAAAGATAATTACAACAAGCAATAGGTCTGAAATCTGCCAATGCTGTCGCGCCCTCCTTCTTAGGCACCAAGGTCAGGAAAGTGTGATTCAGCTCCTTCAAAAGCTTTCCCTTGGTGAAGAACTCCTGGACCACCTCCACGACCTGAAGCTTCAGAATATCCCAATGGCGCTTGAAGAAACCACTGCTGAAACCATCTGGACCAGGGGCCTTGTTGGGGTCCGCCATCTTGACAATAGATTCCACCTCCTCCAACGTGACAGGAGCAAGTAGGATGCTATTCCCAAATGGAGTCACCAACCGCTTCGTAACAACCTCTGAGAACACGGACAGGTAGTCAGTCTGAAAATATAAATCAGAATAGTACCTGATAGCCTCGCCCTGTATCTCAGCCGGCGTCCCCACCAGAGTGCCATCCGCATCAAGAAGCTGGGATATGTGATTTCGATTCTGTCTAGTCCGGATAACGTCATAAAAGAACTTGGAGCACCGGTCTCCATCCTTCAGCCAGGAACATTTGGCTCGCTGGGCCGAGCTAATCTCCTTCTGCAGCCTCAGAATGTTGACATCTCCAATCAGCTCCTTCTCTCTAGCCGCCAGATCTCCATTAAGCATGTCAGCTTGCAAATCCTGCTGCAAAGATCTCAACTCAGCCTCCTTATCTTCTAGTGTGGTTTTGGGCAACCCCTGCACCCAACTCCTGAGAGCTCTCTTCGTGGCCTTGAGGCGACGAACCAATCGGAATTGAGCCGTCCCCTCCTGGTCGCTAGACAGCCCCTCTGCGACAGCCTCTAGGTAGCCCTCCGAGAGATACCAACTGTTGTTATACCTGAACGGACGGGACTTCCCAAGAGCTCGAGCAGAGAAGCCGACCCTGATGGGGAAGTGATCGCTCGTTCCAGCTGCCAGACCCTCCGCCGAAGAGTTGGGGAAGTGGCGGAACCACTCTCTGTTGCCCAGAGCTCGATCAAGCTGACAAGCAACCCTGTTGTGAGTTGCTTTGTTGTGCCAAGTCCAGATAAAGCCTGAGCGAGACAGTTTCCGAAGCCCCGCAAGCAGGAGGCATCTCTGAAAATCATAAAGGATAGAATCTGGAACCGGACGACCACCCAGCTTCTCCCTATGGTGCATAAGAGCGTTGTAGTCCCCGATCAAGAGCAGGGAGAGACATGACGACTTAGCAACAGCGGATACACGAGAGATGTCGCTCCATAGTGACTCCCTTCTCCTTCTGTCACTGTGGCCGTAGACCGCCCCCAACAAGAACCGGAAGCCTCCCTTGTTCACGAAGGAGATGGCAATCAACTGCTCCGTCATCAAGATCAAGTCACCATCCCAACTCTTCGAGTTCCAGCGAACCCAAATCCTGGCCATGTCACAAAGGACCAGGTTGTGCAGCTGGGCCCAATGAGAAGGGGTCCGCCGAGTAAGGGTCTTCTCCCCTTTGATCTTGGATTCTAAAATAACAGAAATATCACACTTCTCTCTGTGGAGCACCCCACATATCTCTCTCCACCTCCCTAGCGAACACGCCCTCCTCACATTCCAGGCAATAATGGCCATTAATTAATGAGAGGTGGGGTCCCCCTGAAAAACTCCCGAATCAGCACCTGGGGGAAGTGCCGCACCCGTCGCTAAAGAGTCCTCCTCCATCCCAGACGGAACCGCCTGTTGGGGAGCGACCTGAGATAGAACCAACGCCCAGGCAGGATTGTCAACACACACCGCCTCCTCTCTGTCCGAAGTATGACCCACCACCATTGAGGGGCCATCCCTCAACATGCCGACAGCGCGCCTCTTCCTACAGTAAACCTGCCCTCCAGACGATCCGCCATCCCCTCGTGCCTCAATCTCCGACGCCGCCATACCTCTTGTAACTATACTACTCAGCCCCTGGCCATTGGACGTGGCCCCACCCATGGAAACCAGCTGAGTAGATACAACGAGGCTCAAACCGCCATCTCTCACAGGATGAGTAACCTCCCCCTCCAAGACCTCCTCTCCGCTCTCATCTCTGACATCCATATCACAGGAGGCTTCTGGAACCACACTAGGGGGATAATAGGAACCGCCGGAAGTCCAACCTCCGAACAGGCACTGGCCAGATGCCCGAAGCAGGAACATCGAGAACAGGTAGGTGGAACCCATTCATACTCCACCTTCTGGGTAAGCACCTCTCCAGAAGGAATCACATATTCCACCGTCTTTGGGAGCTCCCCCCTGCCCGAATCTCCACAAAGATCCTCGCGTACATCAATCGCGTCCAGAACGTAGTAGCTTCATCTGCCTTAATCGGAGTGCCCACCAAACTGGCCAGCCGCGTCAACAGAGGTATGCTCCAAAACTGGACCGGGAACTCAGGGAATCGAATCCATACTGGAATGGCATTCAGAACTTCCCTCTCACATCGCAGTTCCGGAGTCCACTCCTTGAGAATGATCAGTCGACCGTCGAACGTCCAGGGGCCGCCTTGGAGGATCCTAGCGACATCCTCTGCCAGTCCGAACTTCACATAATAGAAGCCATTCTCTCGTGCAAAAAACTCCATACTCCCCTTAGGCTGCCAGACACGCGCTGCATAGCCCCTGATCTGTCCATAGAAAGGCTTATTGCCCAAGACGTACAGGACTAGGGTATTCTCCCAGTACGCTGTCACCTTCTGGATCTCCTCCGCCAGGAACGATGCCCTGAATCCCTTTCCAGCCTTAATTGGCGGAACGTACTCCATCGAAGAGGGGTTTTTAGGCCCCACAGGTTTGCATATCTCAGCCCAGGACCGTCCAGCAGGCCGGAGGGTCGTTCCAAGAGGGCTCGGGGCAATCACCGGACGGGTAGACCCCAACCCCTAGGCATCCAGATCCACCACTTTGCTCTTCCCCTTCGCCCCCGCAGTTGCCTTAGGCCGCCAACCCACCGATCTCCCAGCAGACATCCCCTGATCCCGGCCAGATGGTCGAGGCCCTGACCCGCTCAGACGGCTATCAGGAAGGCGATCCCTACCCTGACCATGTCCGCCACCCATCTTTCCTCCGGCCTTCGGTACGCGACGACGCGTAGCCGTCGTCCACCCGCCTTCCTCCGTTTGGCTCCCTAGCGAACCTGAGCCTGATCCGAATTGAAAGTTCGGATCGATGGTGCCGCCCCGTAGCGAGATCGACCCCCCGGTCACCGCATGTAGGGAGCCCGACCCCCTTCTCGAAGAATCCGCCCCCCCCCTCCACCTGGGGGGGTCGTCGACGACCCCGGGGGGCCCACCCGACCCCTCCCCTGCTCTCCCGCCCCCTCCCCCCACCGCCTGGGGGGGAGCCGTCGTGTGCGCCGGCATTGGGTGTCCGCCCGACCCCCCCGTTCGTGCTCCCGCCCCCCCCCCCCCCCCCCAGCGCCGGAGGGGGGGCCACTCTTCTTGGTCGGCGCCCTGACGCCGCCGGCCAGGGGGTCCGACGGTCGCGGGGGCGGCCCACTCGGAACCCTAGCCTGGGAGTCGCACGCGATCGGCATCCGAGAGTCACACGCGAATATATATATATATATATATATATATATATATATATAATGGATAGGAGTTGTGTGAGCATTGTAGGGTGCTAGGCATTTAAGTCCGAGCACCCCTTTTTTTGAAATTAAGACAATTACCCTTTTATGAGGAGGGATCCACATCCCCTCACTTAAGTATCCCCCCTCCATCCCCGGAATAGCAACCGTTAGATCGTGTTTAAGTCAACTAATCTTAACTATTAATTTAAACCATTCAAATCAACGGTTAATATTAGATGACTTAATCATCGATCCAACAGTTGTAATCATCGATCCAACAGTTGTAATCATGGGGATGGAGGGGGATGCAAGAATGAGGGAATGCGGATCCCTCTCTCTCTCTCTCTCTCTCTCTCTCTCTCTCTCTCTCTCTCTCTATATATATATATATATATATATATATATATATATATATATCCTTCTTAGTTTCAGAAAACTTTCCTTCAGAGCTTTACAAAAAAATTCAGAGCTTTCTTTGTAAATTTTTATGATTCAGAGCTATCTTTGTAAATTTTTTTCTGGTCCTTTGAAGGCAAGGTAGATATAGAGAGCTTATAAGCTTCTTTGTATCTTCACATGTACAACAATACAAGCAAATATTAGCAATATGCATTGAGCTGGGATTCTTACAAGCAGTATTGAACTGGGATTCTTACGAGCAACAAGCTAGCATCATATACTACCTCTTCTTCATTAAAAAGTGTAGGTTTGCTTCGGACATGAATTTGTATGCCAACTTCATGCAACTCTTCCAACTTAGGTGCCAATGTTTAACTCAAGGTTTGCACTATCGGTATCGGACCCTTCCTATGAGTATCAGTATCGACGGTTTCAATGGTTTCGGCGATTTCGGATCAGAGTATCGAATTTGTTGGTATTGGAAAACAAATAATTATTAATAAAACTTTAAATTTTAGAAAGAAAAATATATTTTGTACATTTAGGCATAATTTTAAGTATATTTGTGTTGTTTCTTAGTAGTTTTGAAATTTAATAGTCACGTTGCTAGTTGGTTTACCTGCAATAAATAAATTTCTTCAATTATGTGTTGAAACCTATAAAAATATTGCCACAACAAGATAAAAGATAGAAGGAAAATAAAATGGCTTTCACCACCAAACTATCTACTAATGCCAAATTGTTGAAACCTATAAAAAAACTATCATGTGAACTGCAGATACAATATTACCACAACAAGATAGAAGATAGAAGGAAAAGAAAAATGGCTTTCATTACCAAACTATCAACTAATCCAAATTGTTGAAACCTATAAAAAACTAACTTCAACAAATATTATATTGGTTATTGCCTTTCTGTTGAATTGACTGATACAGAAGATGACATGCATCAAATAGTATATCTGTTTAAGAGACTCTTGAAAAATGCACACATTTTTTGCTGATTTGACTGATACTGAAAATGTCTCTGTGAATAAAAACTGATAAACCCTCTATTGGTTGTTGCCTTTCTTTTGCTGCTCTGCATGCTGTGTCTACTTCAATGATATTATGGAAGTGGACATTCGGCAAGTAGTTTTCAACCAGGGAAGCCTACAGAGTCTATGTTTGTTGGTTATCTCAATTTCTTTCTATTTGTTTAGTGTTTACTAACACTTTTTTCCTCAAGAAAGTTGGCAATGATGATTGGGCTTGAGAAGTGGAAGAAACAATACTACAAAACAAGGTTCTCAGTATTGATAGCAGAATCGGTATCGGACCCTTCCTATAAGTATCGGTATCTGCGATATTGGCGTTTTCGAATCAGAGTATCGAATTTTTTGGTATTGGAAAACAAATAATTATTATAAAATTTAAAATTTTAGGAAAAAAATATTTTGTACATTTAGGCATAATTTTGAGTATTTTTTGCATTGTTTGTTAGTAGTTTTAGTTTTGAAATTTAATAGCCACCCCTGTTTGTTGGTTTAGCTACGATAAATAAGTTTTCTTTATTTATATACTTTTACAACTTTACTATGCTTTTACGCCATCATTGGTAGGTCTTCTTTGTTCAATTTTCTTCGCCGAATTGACTGGAAAATAGAACCCCAACGTCAGTATCGGTTAGTATCGACAACGGTCGCGGTTAGTATCAACATCATAGTATCGGATTGGGACATGCCAAACCGTATCAGAATCGACTGTAGAGTATCGATATCGGTTGATACTGCAACCTATGCTACAAAGCATCTAAATATGATGCAAAACGAGCCAATAGGAGCCTTCTATCATCTAATTCTTTCAGGTGGATCTCTTTTGGCTCTCTTTTGGTTAGTGACTTGACGATATAATGCTTTGTATCCAGGATACAGCAACATAAGCTATATGAAAGTTTCAGTAAGTCGTTTATTTTATGCTATTTTTTGTTTAGTTGGCTCTCTTTGTTATGCTAAATCTTATTATTACTCATGTGATTTGTTACCTCTATGAAAAGGCGCAAGATGTGAGTATATGCTATTATAGTTTTAAATTTTGTTTAGTAGTTAAAATGTATGATATATAAACATAAGTAACTCTCATGATTTTTTGGGTGGTTGTATACACAGGTACTCCTCGAGTTGTGGGGTGTGGCTGGTAAAATACTTTTGTGAGAAGTGCAATTGTTTTGATGACAATGTAAGATTGACTCACTTTGAAATCTCCTCTTTTGTTTTTTATGTTGTATTTATATACATTTTATTCTTCTTAGTAGAATGTTACAATTTGCCTCATGCTCTTGTCCTATTCACTCTAAATAAGACAAATTTTGTAAGTGGAACACAAAATAGAAGGTACTCTTACTCGCTAATGTACATGTTTCTTTTATTTATTAAATTCCAGATTGCTTCAATACCAATGCCATAAATGTATCAGAACAAAATGGTACTGAAGATCAAATAGCCAATTACTTGTCATATGTTGCCGGACTATTTAGTTTCACATGAAGGACGGACCATTCAAAAATCTATTTAAGTTTGACGATGAAGGGAATGTTTGTAATGTAAATTTGGAGTCCTGCAAATGTAGCGCTTCTAATAGACTGGAATGGAATGTTTTTAATGTGATTATGCAGTCTGCAATATCATATTTGTATATTTATTTATCAATTTTTCTGAGATAGCAAAATTTGGTATATTCAATGGAAATTCAATTATGTTTCACATTTCTATATTTGTTTAACTTTTTTCTAAGATAGCAAAATTATATCTTTTGTATATTTACTGTAATTTTTTTACGTTTTCTTTTGCAAAATTGTGACTGTAAAATACCCTAGCCCGGCCCAATATGCCAAGGGCCCAACAACCGATAAATCGAAAACCAAACCGATTTCTTCTCGGTTCGGTTTGTTTCGGTTTTAGAAAAAGTTAGGATCAATTCGGTTTTTAAAATGTTGGTTTGGTTCATGTTCGGTTCTTGATATTGTCGGTTCGGTTGGATCGAACCGACCGTTTGCTCTCCCTACACTCTATATGTGAATTCATATAATAGGTGTGATTATCACATAAAAATCATCGATGTAATGGACATCATAACTAGATTGTAATGAGTTCAATGATGACTCAATATAGAAATCTCAAATGAATTATGTATGTATACAATATATCAAGGGGGAATTACATCTTGTCATTGGTGCAAGAGGTTTTCTGACCCGAAGCCGTGACACTACCTTATGAACATGCAACTACACTTTAATACCTCTCTAGGGTGATTCTAATCATGAGTCGTTGAAGGGTGGTCATTGGGGTTAACAAATTGTTCATGGAGGTAGTGAACAACTACTAAGGAATTTGTCACTTCAGGGATATACAATGTGGAGTGCACATCCTATGTCATATAACAGGTCACAAACTAGATATTTTCCTGTGCAGGGTGAAAAATTAGAATAAAAGAGTTCTCTGTTCTAGATCTTACAGTGTTAGAATTTTTATCAAGATGCATAGTTATTGGACATTATTAGGTATTGACATTAGATCCATTACCCAAGTCTATTCGAGAAAGACTAAATTGCACAGTTACTGAATAAAGATATATTCTACATGGATATAGATGATTATCCTTGCACAATATGGGAGACGGGCCATGACACTTTTAGCTGTCAATTTTACTATGTAAGTGTGTACTAAACATAAGTAGTACCAAGTAGCAGATTTCCTTCAAATATCTGTCAAATATTCATTTGGGAATTAATAGTCGAATTATGCTTTCGTCAAGAACCCGAACTTCTTGTCATATTGATGAGATGTCCAGAAATTTAGCATAGCTGAGTAAGATTAGTAAGATGGATGAGATGTAATACAATTAAGATAAGATAGAATAAGAAATGAGTCTATTTATGAGAAGTTGGAGGGACGCCAATTGAGAAAATCATCTTTGGTGGTCTCGACATGTTCACACCAATAGGTACGCCTCGAAGGAAGAGCCATGAGACAATAGTAAAAGGAGTAGCTATGACTAGGGGTATTCCTAAACGAACATGGCTTAAATATCTAAAGACGGGCATGTAAATTTGTCCATGTTACATAGATGGCCCTTAATATAGCTGAATGGAAGCAAACGATTCAAACAACCGACCTCAAAAAATTTGGATAAAGATTTAGTTGTTGTCATAACATATCGTATACCAACACCATAAACTAAAAATGGTCAAGAGAATTATTTATCCTCGTCATCTTCTAGCTTCACAACATAATCCAACCCTAACCACATCCCTCATCTCTCCACTTTCTCTCCCCACTCCTTGTGTTAAATCACCAAAGGTCGATGTATAAGCTCGAGGTGGACGTGGTGGATTGAGAGTGGAGATGTACAAAATGGAGGTGGAGGTGGAAGTGGAGGTGGAGGTGGAGGAGATGGTAGAGGAGGAAGAGATGGAGGTGGAGGTGGAGGTGAATGAGGATATAGACATATATGAGGAGGTGGGATATGACGTGGAGGGGATTATGGGTAGGTTAGGTTTTAATCATGGTAAGGAAATTATAAAAGTGGAATCCTCTTTTTCATTAAAAGTACAAAAGTCACAAATTTTCCATGTGCATCTCACGCAATTGTTAAGCTAAAGGACAGTTGACATAAAGTAGTTTAGTGCTTAATATAATAGTGAAGTTGAAGGTAGAAGAGTGCACATGGCTGGTGAAATAGAATTAAATTTAAGTACACTTAAGTCCAAGGATAGGTTTATATCAAGGGGAATGATGAAAACTATATTTGAGGTAATAGACTTTGGGCTAGTATCTCGTAGATGTAGTATATGGGCTTTCTGCGGTTTCTCATTGGTGCAAGAAACCACCAATAAAATTTATAATGAGCAAAAAAGGGCCATCAATTGAAATTCTAATGATCCCAGAGGATCTTAGAAGATGTGAGAGCGGCTAGAAGTGCTTGGGAGTCTCGAAGAGTTGGGATGCGAAGTAGAGCGATATGTGGAGTACCAAATTTACCTGGCACTCTACTAAAATGGTTTCAGATGGAAGTTAAATGTAAATGGCCTGACACTCGCCCACTTCTAGCTATTTATTCTGCTTAGGATGGACAGTCACACGTGTACTGCCAAAACCCTGCACGAAGTAGTTTCCCAAGCGAGATTAATCTGAATATAGACTTTTAATTGGCTTTTATTGCATGGACTTTTTCTGATATAGCTTTTGTTAAGTTTCAGAATAATTATAGACATTCTACCAAGAAATAAATTTTACTCCTTGTAGGATTACTTTTTCTAAAGTGAGGGAGTCCTATAATGCTTGTAATCTCACAAACAGATTGGAAATGTAACCTTTTACTCTTAGGGGGAAGAGGGGTTTATTGATATTAGAAAATTTCTATGGATAGAGGAGTTCCTCCCTCAGCCATTGATCCCTGTGTGACAATCCCATAGACCAATTTGTTAATTAGGGTTGCAATACCCTTAGCCCATAGATTATTTTGGACCATTGGTAACACAATAAATAGATCCTACATGTGGGGGTCAATTTATTTTAAAGTCGGTGCATCAATCTAAGATGGAGGCTTGAAGACGGTGAGACTGGTAGACCAGTCCTACCGAGATTCTCTTCTTCCAATCACGGTGGAGTTTTCTTACTCACAGATAAAGAGAGCGAGACTAAAGGGACATAATATACTAAGATCTAAGAGTAATATGGTAGTACACAAGCGAGATATAGTCCTTAGTTCTGAATTCACAATGGGAGTTGAAGATGTATGTCGACGAGGGAGACCTAGTATCACCAAGTTGGCAGAAAAGAAGGTCTAAGAGGCCAAGCAACATGGTACAACAAAAGTAGTTTGATTTTATCATTATGCAGTTTGATTAGTTTAGGATTGCTTTCCTTCCAAGTAACGAAGTCATCTATGAAGGCTAGATATAAAAAACTATAGTTTGCAGTATCTGCTGATATTGATACGGTACGGCCGATATCGATACAGTATGACATGTTCTGATCCGATACCGACTGATACCGACGTTGGAGGTCTCTTTTCCAATCAATTTGGTAGAAAAAATTAAACGAAAAAGACCAATCAACAAGGGTGTAAAAGCATAGAGCCTAGTAAGATTGTAAAAGCATGTAAATGAAAAAAAAAACTTATTTATCGCAGGTAAACCAATCAGCAAATGTCACTACTATTTCGTTCAATTTCAAAAGTACTAAGAAACAACACAAAAAAATACTTAAAAATATGCCTAAATGTAAACATTAATAATTATTTGTTTTATGATATAAAAAATTCCTATACTCCGATTCGAAACCGTCGATACTACCGATCCTTGTACTCATAGGAAAGGTAGGATTCCAATAACGATATTGCCAACCTTGATAAAAACCCTTGTATGTTTTCTAATCTTTAATCTTTTTTAGATTAGACTTTTGAATGTTCTCTCAAAATTGCTAGATTCCATATTAAATACTCTCCATGGCTCTGGAAGATGCTTGATACTCATGTGTGTGTGTGTGTGTGTGTGTGTGTGTGTGTGTGAGTGAAGACTTGATACTCATGTGGCTAAAGTGGAGACATAGAATCCGAGTGGGCGGTGTTCGAATTACAGTGGGAGCGAACATGAACAATTACCTCTTCCAAATTGTGTGTGTGTGTGTGTGTTAGTTTGCAACTAAATACCATGAACTTTCAAGTTTGCAAGTTCATGAACTATTTTGCAAGTTAAACCAGGAACTAGCAATACTTTATGGTATTAACTTGCAAAATAACTGATAGCTCATGTTATTTACTCGCACAACAAGCAATACTTCATGGTATTAAATTACACAAATGGAAGTCCACGGTAGTATGTTGCAAATTATATATATATATATATATCATTTCGGATTGCACGTAGTTCGCAATGGAGCCCAACACAGGCAGTGAGAACGTTCCTACATGCACAAGTCGAGTGTGGGTCACTGGGTTTGATGAACAATAGTACAATGCAAATTCTTACTGATTATAATGCAGAAAATGAATGAGAAGCTTGACAGCATCATTATAGATTGCACACGCAGGCCGTGAGCATCCCTGAGAGTTTAGCGAACCTTACTACCATGAAAACTTTTATTGAATATGATGTGATAAAAGTAGCAGTGAAGACGACAAGATGTATGTTTATCATTGCAGATTGCAGACATTCACAATGTAGTTATTCAAGGAAAACTCTGAAAGCATATGCACCACAACCACAACCATCCCTCCCATGAGGAGAAAAAAAATACAAAAAGACAAGGGGAAAAATGCATGTCAAGAAGAGGAAAATGATGAAGAAGGAAATGCCTGCTCTAACAGCCTTAGCAACACAACTTCACTTTTGTTACTAGAGTGTAATATTACCTTTCATCTAGTACAAATTTAGCTATCAAGAGAATGAAGTAGAAGCCATTGAATTTAGAGAATGCATCGACAAATCCTCCCATTCCTAATTAGGTCTTGTTGTTGAAGTTCAGAAAGAAAATCAATTCAAATATATCAGTTTTCAGTATAACATCTCGCTGCTGCTGGTTTCCTCTTCTACACCTTCTCTCCACTCCAGAACCAATAGTAAAGAAGTTACAGTCACAGAGATATACTCTCTATTTATTAAATGATAGAGTCTTAACTTAATCATGACTTGGTAGAAATCCAATATCTAGTCCAAATATATCCTGTGGTCCCATCCATCACATCCACAGACTGGCTTGTATACCACTTAGCTGCCCCAAGCTCGAGGCAGAACCAACTTCCTTGCTGGCTGTTCAAGGCAGTTGACTGGATAGGACCCTGACAATCAACCTGATACATATGCAGTGTGGTGTATTCTAACAAAGTTAAGACCATTTGAACTGTCCCAATAACCTACATTGACAAGCTGCTCCAAGGTTGTCATGCATTCATGGTATGCAATTGATTTGTAACCATGGAGGCCCTCTAGACAATGCTTCTAAAAATGTTGTTAGATCTGCCTAGATAACGGCTAGCTCAGGATGTTTGCAATATTCATGCTTATCAGTGGCAATAAGTGTGTTTTGGTAGCTTTATCAGTTTGCATAGAATTTTATTTTTGAGAATAATTTTGCATAGCTCATGGAATTCCAATATTGGCTCAGTCATGACTCCTTACAATTGCATGGATAAGCTGATCAACTACCCTCTTTATACAATGCTAATAATAGTAGATGCTCTGTTGTTGCACTTGGATTTTTAAAGAACTTGCATTTTATGGTAAAGCATTGGAAGAAAAGTAATGGCTTGACACTCACCATTTACTTCTTTATGTGCCAAGGTATGGTCCTTTAAACTGTTTAGTTAACCTCATTTATTTTTGAAAGTCTTGCGGGCAATCAGTTGATGCTGACTGCGTGTAAACATTTTCTCACTTATATTTTTTTCATTTTTCTTGAAGGAAATGTAGAGTACAAAATCTCCAACAAGCGCAAATGTTGAGT
Source organism: Iris pallida (assembly GCA_029216955.1). Taxonomy (NCBI): domain Eukaryota; kingdom Viridiplantae; phylum Streptophyta; class Magnoliopsida; order Asparagales; family Iridaceae; genus Iris; species Iris pallida. The sequence goes on from JANAVB010003600.1 coordinate 8,110,228, forward strand.
AGAAATTTTATATGGATTTAGATCAAAGTGAATTTTTATATAAAGTAAATGATATTTTCACAAAGATTCAGATTTAGAAATATACATACGTTCATAGCCACAGCTTTGGTTGCATAAGCATAAATATAAAAAAAAAGTAGGTCTACCTACCCGCAAAACAGGCCATCTATATGGCATGACCCTCTCATGCTCCATAGATATCTTTGGCACCAACATAGATGGTTGACGTGTAATCAGACGGTCATAAAACTTTGTCAAATCAGCATGCTCCACAGCCGACCCCAAAAATTTGGGATAAAGACTCTTTTGTTGTTGTAGCTAAATCCATTCCGAAGGATGAAGGCTTTGGTAATGATGATGATAGCTACAGTTAAGGCATGTGATAGCTCTTAAGCATAAACTACCACAATAGTAGATGAAAATGGCAGAAAACTTACGAACTTGAATATTAAATGAGACAATATACAAAAGAAATGTATGTCCATTAGTGCATTTACAGAACATCTCCCCCCCCCCCCCCCCCCCCCCCCCCCCCCCCCCCACATCCCCATCCCAACCCCCAAAGCCCACACGTGCTCATCCCTCCCTCTTAAAAGGATACGGACACAGCGACACTGACATGTCATTGATTTTGGTGTGTCCTAGTATATTTTGGAGTGTCTATGTTGTTTCCAACACAAGTCCAACCAAACTAGACAAGGACATGCTCTGATTTTCAGTGTCCCTGCTTCTTAGATGCGGATACTTTACTCCCTCTTGCAGCCATGCGATGCATGAGAAGAAAAATTATAAATGGGCAATGGATCAACTGAAGTGACTTCATAAAGCTTACGAGAGAGAGAGAGAAAAAAAAAAGATGGCAAAAATGTGGCTCGCCTAATAAAACTATGACTGATAATCCCTAATAGAACTATGACCGCTAATGCTTCCATGAGAACCTACAATTCCCTCAAGCATCAGAACAAAGCAACACTGATAAACAAAATAAATAAAAAACTTGACATAAATTGACATCAATATTTGACCAGACCTACTTATCTGCCCACTAACTCTGTGAGGGATCAACAAACTAAAGTAAACATCAATAGTTGACCTGGGAGAGTTTATCTAAATTCCTCTCCAATGGAATTGCTCTCATACCACATTTGTCTATCTATCATAGTACAATTAAACATTGATTGCCGATAAAAAGCTAAAAAGTGATACATACAACCAGCTCAAAACTCAAGGCGAAGAACTAACCATTTGGATGAAAGACCTCCGAAGTGAACCGGACTCGCGGAGGCTTCTCGGGATAATTGTCCCCAAAGGTCAGCCGCAGGCCGAAAACTCCACCTACAACCACCAATACCATAAGGAACTAATCACCATGGGAGGACATAATTCCTCAGAACAAGAGGTGATTTGTTGGACACTAATTGTCCCAATGCATATTGGAGTATGTGCATCGCGTCCGATACATCGATTTAACTGATCATCCTGACACGTATCGGACATGACACAGACACTCCAAAAAACACTAGGGGACACGACGAATAACAAAATTGATCGGAATAGGAATCTATAGCAAGCGTACCTTCCCATGGGGTTTCGTCGGGGCCGAAGATTGTGGCGCTCCAGACGAACAGATTCTCGTCCGACGATGGGCTGGCGCTGCATCCCTAACAAACCAACAATAAGAAGATTTTAGGATGAAGCCACCAAAAAAACATATGTAAAGAATTGACAAAAGAAGCCATGGATATTGGACCTCCGGTGCTTCGCTTCGTATGGACTTGAGATCGGACATCAGGCGGAGCTGAGCTGACGATGCCATGGCACAAACAAGAAAGAGAGATTCTTTCTCTCCTTTTTTTTTGACGACGATAAGAACAATGTAAGATAAAAAGAACACGGCACTGTGGTGGCATGAGAAAGCTCGTAATTATTATTAGAAAAATTTTGACTTACCTCTCACTTGAATTATCCATATTGAGGGTGCACCTTACAGTTTTACATTAATGAAAAAATGCTCCCACTTTGGACGAAAATCGTTTAGGACTAACGGTCAAAGGCTTTGACCCAAAAAATTTGACAAAAATACCATTCCCTGTGTGTGTGCGCTATCCCCCTCCTCCACCCCACCGCCACTGCCCCCCCTCCTCCCCGCCGCCACCGCCCTCACCCCCACCCACCCCCGGCCGCTGCGCCCCTACCCCCGGTCGTTGCCCCCCTCCCTTCTCGAAGTAGCCAGCAGTAGTAGCAGGCCGGATCAGCCACGGCCAGCAGCAACAGCGGGAGTAAGGAGGAGACGCGGGGGCACCGGGGAGGGGCGGTGGAGATGCGGGGGAGGGGACTGTCGAGGCGAGCGTGCTTGCTGCCGGATGGGGTGCGGCGAGGAGAGGACACGGGGGCGTGCTGCCGGCGGGGGCGCGACGAGGAGGGGGTGCGGAGGCACGCTGTCGACTGGAGGAGGAGGAAGGAGGAGAGGCAGTAGCATCCCGGAGAGAGGAAGGGGTCCATTCTTCTTCTTCTTCTTCTTCTTCACGGAGCTCTCCCAGCTCCCCAACCAACAATTTACACTCAGGGTCCATTCTTCTTCTACTTCTCAACTAACACTCATTCCAATCTTCTTATTCTTCTAAACTAACACTCATTCCAAACCATTTACATTCAGCGGCCGGGGGGGGGACGGGGAAGGCAGCGGCGCCCGGCGGGGAGGGAGGGGGGTGCAGTGCCAGCGGAGAGGAGGGGGGGAAGGGGGGAGAGGAAGAAGACAATGTGGGAAGGATATTTTTGTCAAAAACTTTGGGTCAAAGCCTTTGACCGTTAGTCCTAGACGTTTTTCCGTCCAAAGTGGAGGTATTTCTTCATTAATGCAAAACTGTGGTGCACCCTTAATATGGGTAATTCAAGTGGGAGGTAAGTCAAAATTTCTCTTATTATTACTAGTCTACATGTACATGTATGTGCCTTGCACGTATTTCAATTAGAATATCATAAGATCAGTTATCATCGTTTTTCCTTTTTTTCAGATGTGTGTGCTTTCTTTTTACAATGCCAATGGATTCAAAGTACGAATTTTGTTCTTTTTTTAAATTTTCTATTGAGAATAATAACCTTTGAAAAATAGTAGGAGAGAAAATTTTATTAGCATTGAAACATGAATGGTTGTATGGAAAGAAGAGACTTTATAGCATGCAAACTTTATTGCTTTGACTCTTAAACATAAATGACATGCAAGTTGACATAATAAAAATACTCAAGAGTATTTTACGAATTCAAAAGTTTCACCATCAAGTTTTCCTATTATATAGTAGAATAGATTATTATTATTATTATTATTATTATTATTATTATTATTATTATTATTTCCTTATTAATCCTTTGATTTATGTGTATTTAGATCACCTACCCAAGACAACACATGTTTAATACTTCCTATTTTTCTTCTTAAATATTATTTCTTTGTTTATTCCTACATCTCGCATTCTCTTCCTCCTCCTTCCATCTACTTTTACTTTTTTGCATATTCTTCTCTTGTTAGGGATTACACGCACGCAACAGACACAGATAAAACATATAACAACATACTTGTTGTGAAGATAAAGCAAAAACAAACACGTTTATGATGGTGGTTATGTCCACAAAATAGTCTCAACCTTTTATTTAATATAAAAATTGCAAATACAATTCATGTCGACTCCCTTGTTCCAAGAGTCGACCCCTTACAATTCTTAGAAAAAGATATATACAAATACTAATATCGCAAAAAAACCCAACTCCTTCACCTAGTAATGGATGTCCAAGACGTCATGACGAAGCAGACAACTATCTTTACGAAATTTCTTCCTTTGTCTTAGAGAGCAAGAACCTATAAGAGTATAGATCTCTCATAGAATTTGGTATAATCTTTCTTAAACATCTATGAGAGCATACTAAAGAAACCTCCCTTAGCCTCCTCTTTATATGCAGCTAAGTAAACCTAGGCAACCTAACTATTTGTTACTCCACATTCCAATATTTGTATTTCTATGGGTATTTTAGCTCGTAACCTGTATTAATGTATATTTTATGTATCGTGTACTGATACGACATCTTATACCATGTAATGCTTATACATGTACCCAATGCCGGACCCTAGCATCCTATTTATTTGATTTCTTGAGTGTGTCTCGAGAACCATACGGACGGATAGTCTAAAGGTAGTCGATTGGTCTAAACAGATTAACTTGACTTATGTAACTTAATTAGATTTTTAATTTTTTGATAAGATAATTTAACTAGGAGAACATCTTAGATTCCTAGAGACTCTTGACATTACCATGGACCCTTACATAAAATGGTGCACCCTGAAATTTAAGATTTTCTGAGATGACAGTATAGCGACGGTATAGTATCTGTGCCCTGCACAGTCAGTCAACGGTGCTGATTGGGCTATATTATCACTTTTTTGGTTGTGTGTGTTTTCCTCCTAGGGCTCTGATTGGGTAGGGGGTTGGATTCTGACATGCCAAGCATATAATGCCCCCACACATGTAATTTTCTGCTCTGCGGTGCATTAGGCTGGTTTATTGGCTCGAAGGACCTAGTTGGACTTAGATTTATGTAGAGAAATTAGTTAAGAGTTTTTATGAGCGGGACGAAGTCGATTCGTCAAATTGTGGGTGTTTTGATCCTTCTCTCTTTTATCTTAATATTTAATAAAATTTAATCATTGTTGTTAACTTGCTATATAGAAACATGGAATACTAACTTGTTGTTATAGATATAGATTTTGTACTGCTATTATAGGCATGGAATATTGAACTGTTGTTATAGACATATGGAATATAATATTATTGTTATACTATATATCATATAGAATAGTGTTGTTGTGATGTTTATCTTATGGAATATTATACTATTTTTGTAGAGAAATAATATTGTGAAAGAAAAAAAGTTTGGGACCGTTGAGTCCCCAAGGTAGAAATTCCTAGAATGGAAATACGAGCGAAGGCTCGAGGACTATGGTAATACAGAAGAGATGTGTTGCATAGTTATTTCAATTTCATGTTATCATGCATGTTATATGTTTAATGGCTAAGTTGCATATGCATGCATGATCATGGACAACTTACGCATAAAGTTTGGTTCCTCGAACAGTTGTCGAAGAACCGGTATTAGTTTGGCCTGGAGGAACGAGAAGAATAAGTGTTGACGTACTAGCACAAGTAATTTGGGACCTTCAGCAGGGCTTATAATATCCTGATCTGTGCGGTATGTTGTGTTGGCATGTTGGCTTGAATGTTCTGGTTGGAGTTGGATTCATACAAGGAATCATTCATAGATCTACTTGGTTGGGACGAAATTGATTCATCAATGGTGGGTGGTTTTGATCGTTCCTTATTTACCTTCACACTTAATATGAAACTCGTCTCACAATATCAGTATTTGTATATGGATACGCGAGTATATACTGTTCATTGAGTTTTCTCAGTTTTTGTGATTGTTGTATCGTGTGATACTCCTAATTTATTGAGTTTTGTTGGCCATGTTTATTTCTAAACTGTCTAAGGCTTGTAGAATACCTTTGGCACTGTCATAGACCCATATTAGGACCTGTGTATAAAATGAAGAACCCATGAATTTCTCAAAGTGGAGAATTTTCTTTTCTTCCGAAAATTTCGTCAGAGATCTGCGGCACACCGCCATATTATCCAAATGGAGTTTTTTTCGAAGTTAAAAATGTGGACACACAAAAAAAGAAGAAAAAATGCTGTTTTTTCTTATTGGCGCAAGGCACCACAAATCGAGTACGCCTGAGAGATCCTGCACTGAGGATCCCCGAGTACAAAAAGAATTCTGGGGAATGAGATGATGGAGATCGAGCAGCAGTTGCTCCTTTACGTTGACACTCCGATTACAAAAGTGGGAGAAAACCTAAGAAAATTGCTAACTCTCGGATCACTGGCAAGAAGGACAGCAATTTGGCTCTTGAAATGCTCTCCGTCCTGTCTGTCTTTATAGAGGGGGATGCCCTCTATTTATAGTTGTTTCGCACTTAAACGACTGTTATGCGCCCATAGGTGGAAAATACACTGATTTCACTGTGGGCGTATAACACCCCTTTGGGCGCATAGGGTGTAGGCACATGGACACTGGATGATCGTGGGTAGATCGTATGGTTGACGTAGAGTTGACGTGACCGTATGCTTCAGTGCACGATTGCTTGTGGAGACTGACGTGGCCGCATGCTTCGGTGCATGACTGCGTAAGGATCTGCTACCCTGGACGCATAGTGTGGGAGTAAGTTTATGCGCCCACACTTGGGTGCATGGTTGATCTGCAATGTGGGCGCATAGCCCCTCTTCGATCATGTGGGCGCATAGCTCCTCTTCGATCATGTGGGCGCATAGCCTCCCTTTTGGTTATGTGGGCGCATAGCCCCCCTTGGTTATGTGGGCGCATAGTATTCTTCTTCATGTGGGGTTCATAGTCTTGTATTTTTCATGCTTCTACAAGACCCCCTTCAAAGTTTTTGAGACTCGAACGAGTGTCGAAATACTTTGAAAGAAGCATGGGAAAAACTGTCTTCACTAGCTTCATGGACGCATGATGGGTATGACTCCTTTGGGTTCATAGATGTTTGCCAGGCTGTCAAAAATGTGGTTGTTGAGATCTACCTTAGAAATCTGAAGTGATAGACTCGTTTTGGAACAGAATTTTAAAAGGTCCGCTCTTTATGCGATGTCTATGCATAGTCTACATCAGCAAATAGCAAGCGCATAATCGGCAAAAGACCGAGTCTCTGTGTAGGCGCATAAGTCCCAGTTCGTGCCTATAAATAGGCCTTGAGGAGAGAGAAAGTTTATTCTCTCTTCTTTTTCTTTAAAAATTTCAAAGATTTTTTCTTTTACTCTCTTTCGAGCAATCATGTCTCCCAAGGCTGCTTCGACTCCCAAGAAGTCTGTGAAGGGCAAGAAGGCAGCAACAGCTAGTTCTCCTCATTTGGCAGCATCTTATCTGGTTCAAGATCCCATCCTGGGTGAGGCAATGTCTCAAAAAATGAAGTCTCAAGCGTTAATTTGTGACGCTCAGACTTTTCTCTGCTTGGGTGTATAACCATCGATATGTGCCCAAAGCAAACACACTTCTTTTGCGAGCAGTCTTATGCGCCCTCAGAAGCATGTGCCCATACACTTTGTTGTGTCATGCGCCCACACAGAACACATGCTTTGAAGATGCTTATGCGCCCATAGGCTCTTTGGGAGCATAACATCTAGGCGCATAGCATTTCTCCAGCACTTAGCTTTTTTCTGTAGATTCTAAGTCTGACTTTTTATGTCTTTACAGTTGACATGGTTGTCCCGACTCTTGGTGGGATTTCTCTCAGCTTTGCCCGCCATGCTCTGGATTCAAGTCTCGTCACCGCAATGGTCAAAAATGCTCAGGTGAAGATCAACCATGACCAGCCTTCGGTGTGGGTGATCGCTATGATGACATAGTGTCACGATCCGCTACCCAAATTGTTGGGCCGGGCTGAGTCATGTCCAGCCTACGCTTGAGATAAAGCGTAGTAAGCTGTTCTAAATACAAATAAGATAAGACCAAAGTGTGCTAACAGTTCTATATGTAATAATGAGTCAAAAATGTTCCAAACACAAAAGTCATCTTGTATATAAATAAGTTTCAAGTACAAGTCCAAAATGTAAAACTGGATACAGGTCCAGTTACAAAATACGTAGTCTAATACATGACTACTCTCAAAAGTTCCGAGCAACTATACAAACTAGACGAGTTTCCCCGCAGGTACATCCTCGTAAAGTAAGGCCTGGTCCTCGGCAGCAACTCCATAATAGGAATCACAAAGCAACTCTTCCTCAGTAAGAATACTTACAACGTTATCCTGTCAGGACGGGAGCAAGTACCGATTCTAACAAACATATAATACTGATCATGTGATGGAAAGAGATGAAATAACGTAATCATGGTATATATTGATTTATCCGATTTTAGATACATTTCATTATGGCAATAAATATATTCGTTTTAAAGTTTAAAACTGTAGCATGTACTTGATCGGTCAATAGGTAAATAGGATGTACAGTGGTACATATCAATTTTGTTTGGAATGTACATACATGCACTAACTGTTGGAGTGGGTGGGGTTTCCAACCTATGTGGAGAAGATCCCGGAGTGCGACGAGCGTCGTCCGATGTCGGAGAAGCTCGGGAGTAGTTGTTACTGCTGCTGCTGCCCCAAAGGGGGGTTCTGGACCAAGTCTGCCGAGTTCGGGCCGAACTCGATACCAGGCCGAGTTCTGGCCGAACTCGGTCTGGCCGTTCCAGGGTTTGGCCACCCAGTGCTGGTTGCCCCACACAGAGTTCTGGCCGAACTCTGTGTGTCGGGGGGCTGAAGCGGATTTCAGGATGAGTTTTCATCATTGGATCTAATCCAACGGTCCAGGTTGGTTGCGGGATTAGGGAGATATATTGAGTTTTCTCAACCCTAATTCAGAAGCGCAACATAACACAAGTTTGAGAGAGAAGGAGGCAAGAGTGCCATTGCAACTTCGGAGAAGAAGACGGAGGATCGAAGGTCGTTTTCGAAGGAGATCGTGTTTCGGGTAATCTCTACTCGTCGTTCTCGTTCTTCGTAGCCTTGTGATCATTATTCTTGTCTCTGAGTGTTGTGGGGATCCGATTTGGATCGGGAGGAGTTTGTAGAGGGTGTAATTCTTCTATTCCATTAGTGGAGGCTTCTCAGGGTTGGACTCCGATCGTCCCGTGGTTTTTTCCCGCAAGGGTTTCCACGTCAAAAATTCTCTGTGTCTGCGTGATTGTTTTTGTGTGCTTGTTTTTGGGTTCGTGCGTTGTTTGCTCGATCCTCTCGCAGGTACTCTCCGGTTTGGGGAAAGGCTTCCGCGCTTCTTTCCCAACAGAGTGGTATCAGAGCTTTGGGTTCAAAGGGTGTCAGGAGTTGACAGAGAAACCAGAGAGGAGAGATGGACGCGAAGCCGGTGCGCATGGTGAACCTTAATGGCACAAACTATCATTATTGGCGGAGCAAGATGAAGGATTTGCTATTTGTCAAGAAGCTGCATCTACCTGTGTTTGCAACCGAGAGGCCCAGTGATAAATCCGAGAAGGACTGGAAGTTCGAGCACATACAGGTGTGTGGGTACATACGGCAGTTTGTTGATGAGAACGTGTACAACCACGTTGCCAATATTGAGCATGCGAAGACGTTGTGGGATAAGCTGGAATCCTTGTATGCGAAGAAGACCGGGGTAAACAAGTTGTTCCTGATCCGAACGATGATGGGTCTGCGGTACAAGGATGGGGCGTCTATTACGGATCACTTGAGTGATTTCCAGGGCGTAGTTGACCAGCTATCTTCTATGGGAGTCAAGTTCGACGACGAAGTTCAGGGACTGTGGCTGCTGTGTACCTTGCCAGACTCGTGGGAGACCGTACGAGTATCTATGATCGCTTCTGCTTCAGAGGGCGTGGTCAGTCTGGAGTTTGCCAAGAGCGGGGTGTTGAATGAAGAGATGCGGAGACGTTCTCAGGGCACTTCATCCACATCCCACCACTCAGAGGCACTTGTTTCAGAGAGTCGCGGAAGGGGCAAAAGCAGGGGTCCAGGTGGTGGCAGAGACAAGAGCAGGGGAAAGTCCAAGGGTCGGTACGAGGACTCAGAGTATTATCATTGCGGTAAGAAGGGCCATATCAAGCGGAATTGTTTCGCTTGGAAGAAGGAGAAGAAGGGCGACAAGGGGAAGCAAGAAGAGAACACTACAGCGGCGGCCTCGGTGCATGGAGGCGATGTGATCGTCGTAGGTGATGAGGTCATTACTAACCTCGCCTGCGATGACAATTCTTGGTTGGTGGACTCAGGGGCTTCAGCACATGTATCTCACAATAGGGCACTGTTTGCCACTTACACGACAGGCGACTGTGGCGTGTTGAAGATGGGCAACGGAGATGTGTCGAAGGCAGTTGCCATTGGAGATGTACATTTAAGAACGAAGACGGGTACGGTTCTTATTCTCAAGGATGTTCGTCATGTCCCTGATATCCGTTTCAACCTGGTGTCGGTTGGAAGGTTGGATGACGAGGGATTCTTCAGTTTCTTCGAGAATAGTCAGTGGAAGCTTTCTAGAGGTTCGATGGTGATTGCCAGAGGAAGCAAGAAGTCCGATCTCTACTATATGGAGGGGAGCGCAGAGGGGGCACAGGAGGTGAACGCAGTCAGTGACGCGTCTATCGAGTTGTGGCACAGGCGGCTCGGCCATATCAGCGAGAAGGGGATGAGCTACTTGGTGAACAGGAAAGTGATTCCGGGGCTCAAGTCTACAAAGTTGGAGAAATGCACGCACTGTTTGGCTGGGAAGCAAAGTAGGGTGTCTTTCCAGAGTCACCCAAGTTCAAGGAAGCCGGCGTTGCTCGAGTTGATTCACTCGGATGTCTGCGGTCCTATGAAGGTAAAATCTCTTGGTGGTGCTTCTTACTTTGTGACTTTTATTGATGACTGTTCCAGGAAGGTTTGGGTCTATGCCTTAAAGACCAAGGATCAGGTGCTGCCTACTTTCAAGGAGTTTCAGGCCTCCGTTGAAAGGGAGACGGGCAAGAAGTTGTTGTGTGTTCGGTCCGACAATGGCGGTGAATACATCGGTCCCTTTGATGCGTATTGCAAAGAGCAAGGGATACGACACCAGAAGACTCCGCCAAAGACACCTCAGCTCAATGGTGTAGCGGAGCGCATGAACAGGACACTGATGGAGAGGGTGCGGTGTTTGCTGTCAGAAGCAAACTTACCGGGCAGTTATTGGGGTGAGGCTCTTCTCACAGCTGCTTATATTATTAATTTGTCTCCTAGTGCTCCTTTGCAGGGTGATGTGCCTGACAAAGTATGGTACGGCAAGGAGCCGTCATACAGTCACCTGCGGGCGTTTGGTTGTAAAGCCTTCGTGCATGTACCGAAGGACGAGAGGACCAAACTTGAGCCGAAGACGAGGCGATGCGTCTTTGTCGGCTACGGTCGGGATGAGTTTGGCTATAGACTCTACGACCCAGTGGAAGGAAAGCTCTACAGAAGCAGGGACGTGGTGTTCGTCGAGGATCAGACCATGACCAACACTCAGGATTCCGAGACGCCTTCTGAGGCTGAGGAATTACCTGAGTTAGAGTCATTTCGCTTCGAGCAGTTTCCAGAGGACATCGCAGAGGATCCAGTTATGGGGGAGCCGGTACATGGAGTTGCTCCCAACCTTGATCATCAGCCTGCTGATGGTGGTCAGGGTGTCCCTCAGGAGGATGAGCATGCCGGAGAGGCAGTTCCTGAAGGGGAGGAGGCTGTCGGTATACAGCCAGCACCAGTGGCTCCACTGAGAAGGAGCAACAGGGATCGTCGACCATCTACGAGATACTCGCCGGATGAGTATGTGCTACTGACTGATGGGGGAGAGCCCGAAAGTTTCGCAGAGGCTATGGAAGACGAACACAGGCAGGAGTGGATGGTGGCTATGCAGGAGGAGATGAGTTCCTTGCACACCAATTCTACTTATGATCTGGTGCGGTTGCCAAAGGGCAAGAAGGCTTTGAAGAATCGATGGGTGTTCAGAGTGAAGCAGACGGATGATGCTACTCGCCCTCGATACAAAGCGAGGCTGGTAGTCAAGGGCTACGGTCAGCGGAAAGGCGTGGATTATGATGAGATCTTTTCGCCTGTCGTCAAGCATTCGTCTATTCGGGTGGTGCTAGCATTAGCAGCCAGTTTCGACTTGGAGGTCGAGCAGATGGACGTGAAGACGACGTTCCTCCACGGTGATCTTGAGGAGAAGTTGTACATGGAGCAGCCGGAGGGATTCTGTGAGAAGGGCAAGTCACATTTGGTCTGCCGGTTGAAGAAGAGCTTGTATGGTCTGAAGCAGGCTCCGAGGCAGTGGTACAGAAAGTTCGAGTCGTTTATGGGGGAGCATGGTTTTGCACGGACGATGTCGGACCATTGTGCATTTGTGAGGTATTTTGCCGATGATGATTTCATCATTTTGTTGCTCTATGTTGATGATATGCTATTAGTTGGTCGGAATGCCACTAGAATAGCGGAGTTGAAGCGCCAACTGGGCGTGGCCTTCTCTATGAAGGATTTGGGCGCAGCGAAGACTATGCTTGGGATGGAGATCAGCCGAGAGAGAGAGTCCAAGCTGCTACACTTGTCCCAAAAGAAGTACATTCACCGGGTACTTCAGCGTTTCGGGATGGACGGGTCGAAGAAAGTGAGTTCCCCCCTCGCGGCTCACTTTAAGTTCACTGAGGAGCAGTGTCCATCTACCGAGGACGAAAAGGAAGATATGGAGCGGGTTCCATATGCTTCAGTTGTGGGAAGCCTTATGTATGCTATGGTGTGTACGAGGCCAGATATTGCTCATGCAGTTGGTACGGTAAGCAGGTATCTTTCAAATCCTGGAAGGGTACATTGGAGTACGGTCAAGTGGATTCTACGATATCTTTAGGGCACTGCTGATTGGAGACTTTCCTTTGGTGGTGACGAGCCGAAGCTGGTTGGGTATACCGACGCTGATATGGCTGGAGATGTAGACACGAGGCGATCGACTTCAGGCTACGTGATGATGTTTGCGGGAGGAGCAGTGTCGTGGCAGTCGCGGTTGCAGAAGTGTGTTGCCTTGTCGACGACGGAGGCAGAATACATTGCGGCGACGGAGGCTTGCAAGGAGCTGTTGTGGATGAAGAAGCTGTTGCAGGAAATGGGACTGAAGCAAGAGCAGTATACTTTGCTTTGCGACAGTCAGAGTGCTATCCATCTTGTGAAGAATCAGACGTTTCATAGCCGGTCCAAGCACATCGAGACCCGGTATCATTGGATACGGGATGTGGTTGAGAAGAAGGACGCGGAGCTTGAGAAGGTGCATACAGATGACAACGGAGCTGATATGTTCACGAAGATTCTACCAAGGGGGAAGTTTGAGTACTGCAGGCAGATCGTCGGGATGACGACGTCCTCCCCATAGTTGTGAAGGGGGAGATTTGTTGGAGTGGGTGGGGTTCCCAACCTATGTGGAGAAGATCCCGGAGTGCGACGAGCGCCGTCCGATGTCGGAGAAGCTCGGGAGTAGTTGTTACTGCTGCTGCTGCTGCCCCAAAGGGGGGTTCTGGACCAAGTCTGCCGAGTTCGGGCCGAACTCGGTACCAGGCCGAGTTCTGGCCGAACTCGGTCTGGCCGTTCCAGGGTTTAGCCACCCAGTGCTGGTTGCCCCACACAGAGTTCTGGCCGAACTCTGTGTGTCGGGGGGCTGAAGCGGATTTCAGGATGAGTTTTCATCATTGGATCTAATCCAACGGTCCAGGTTGGTTGCGGGATTAGGGAGATATATTGAGTTTTCTCAACCCTAATTCAGAAGCGCAACATAACACAAGTTTGAGAGAGAAGGAGGCAATAGTGCCATTGCAACTTCGGAGAAGAAGACGGAGGATCGAAGGTCGTTTTCGAAGGAGATCGTGTTTCGGGTAATCTCTACTCGTCGTTCTCGTTCTTCGTAGCCTTGTGATCATTGTTCTTGTCTCTGAGTGTTGTGGGGATCCGATTTAGATCGGGAGGAGTTTGTAGAGGGTGTAATTCTTCTATTCCATTAGTGGAGGCTTCTCAGGGTTGGACTCCGATCGTCCCGTGGTTTTTTCCCGCAAGGGTTTCCACGTCAAAAATTCTCTGTGTCTGCGTGATTGTTTTTGTGTGCTTGTTTTTGGGTTCGTGTATTGTTTGCTCGGTCCTCTCGCAGGTACTCTCCAGTTTGGGGAAAGGTTTCCGCGCTTCTTTTCCAACACTAACGGCATCGGTGTATATCCATACACAAACGCGGGATCAGAACCTACGGCAAAGTTACATATAGAATGTTACCGTGCCCGATAAATACATACGGAGAAGGGGACATGATCACGTACTCTACTAACAGTTTTCCCTTAACCCGTTGTTAAACATGTGAGAGATATAAAAACTGTCCTAAGCATGGTAGGGACTGAAAGTAATACAACATGTGAAGATTTAACTTGCTACCCCAAGGATCAGCATTTAACATGGTTAGATCACAGTTCATTGTTATAGCAGTATGTAAAGTTTATAGAGGTACTTGTCTTTAGCAAAGCAAGGTAGTGATAGAAATGCTATAGATGCCTGGTGACTCGGCACTATAGAAATAATACATAAACTTAGTTTTCATACTAAGTTAAACACTAAGACACTAGTTGTGCGACACGACTTTCTGACTAGACACCTAGCCAAATGGTAACTTTAGAATAGGAGACTAATGTGGGGTGATACAATACCCAAACTAACTTTCTAGGGCCTTTACACTAGTGTAGGGTGAGGTCCAATACTACAATAACTCAAATCAACACAAAACATTGCAAGTCGTAACTATTCAATAAATAAATCAGACTGTACACTGTATTCCAATAATTTTTGAGATAGACAAAAAGCTCAATTTTACATAAAATAAAGTACCAAAATGATTCTTGTTATTTATAGAAATTTATACTAATTTTTCTGGAATTTATAAACCCTCATAGATATTTATTAAAAATCAACAAACATATATCGTGAAAATGAGTTCTGTTTTCCTATTTTTATAAAATAACACAAGTACTTATTAAATGCTGGAAAAATTATATTAAGTTAGCTAAATTAACATAGTATTTAAATACAATTTTTTTTAGACTTTTACATTAATTAAAATGTATATAAAAATTCAAAAACAGCAAGTAATAATTTTTAGAAAATAATTAATTAATTATTTACTATTTTGTCCACGTATTCGAAATTGAACCGAAGTCCAGATACGGGACCCAAAGCCATGAATCAAGTCCAATATGGCTTGTACAGACTCTGAATGTATTAGACACATTTGGGCCCAAAAATCCATGCTAGGTTTGGACTTCAAATGGCCATGATTAATAAAATACAGTAACTCGAATACAAAAATTAAAGTATTTTAATAATATATTTTAAAGTGGTAAAATATACAAGTCATAAAATTATATAATAAAATAACTTGTAAATTTATACATAATAATATTTTGCACAAAATTGAATTTGAAATATATATATATACATATACAACAAATACATATACAACAAATACATTTATATATATATATATATATATATATATATATATATATATATATATATATATATATATATATATATATATATATATATATATATATATATATATATATATATATATAATATACATATATATATATAAATACTATATATATACATGTATATTTATTATATATATATACATATATATATATATATATATATATATATATATATATATATATATATATATTCATTATATATATATATATATATATATATATATATATATATATATACATATATATAAAATATATATATATATATATATATATATATATATATATATATATATATATATATATATATATATATATAATAAAACAAATAAACAAAAATAAAACAAAAAATAAACAAAATGGGGGCTCAAACTTGGGTCACAGAACAGGGGGCTTAACATGGCTCGGGCTGGCCAGGGGGTCAGCTCGGGTTATGTGATAGGGATAGGATTTTAGTTAGTTTTATTATGGTTTAGGTTAATGGGTTTTAAATCCGTTACTGTGTATTCAAACCCGAAACCCAAATCCAATAGACCCGTGTCCTGACAGTTAAGGACATGAGTTTTTCGAACCCGATACCGAGTCCTGTGTCCTAGGCTTTGCACGACTCACACGACACGAGTTTCTCGTGTCCGAGTCCACCATCAAACTCACCGACACGGGTTGACCATCCTACGTGAAAACGAGACACAGTGGCGAAGGAAATACGAAAGGACATGTACGTGTTCGGCGCGAGGAGGCTGTCGGGGTTAATAGCGGCGGCTGTAGGCGTCGGGGTCGGTGGCAAAGGGTGGCGCTGGCTTCTGCTCGTCGAGGCGAGCAAGATGGCGGTGGTTGGGGCGGTCGACGTGGGCTGTAGGCGTCGTGCTGGCAAAGGCGAACTCCTGCGAGGTTTGTTGGAGAAGAATGGGCTATGGCGATGGTTGGGGCGGTCGTAGTGAAGTCTAGGGTTAGGGTTTGGGGTCGGGGGGCTTTATAGAGTCGGGGAGTCGGTAGAATTAGGGCTTGGATTAGGGAAATATAGGGTTTAGGGTTAGGATTTCGGCGCTAATCGCCGGAGATGGCGACTGCCAAGGTCTATGGTCGGGTGACGGTTTTACAGAAACCCCCCAAAGATTTGATAATTACAACCCAGTCCACCGCCTTAGTAAATGCAAAATCCTAAATTACAAATAGGCCCCCGCTGTTGCTCTGTGCAAATTTAATGTGCACAGACAAATCGAATATTGTAAACACTATTTAAAACAATTGAAACAATTGTAAATTGATATTAAAACAATTCAAATAATTACAAAATGATATATTTTGTTTTAAAAATTATTTAAAAATTCTAGAAAAAAATTCCTAATAATTATAATAATTCATTTTAAAGATATAAATGCTATTTAAAATTATAAAAAAAATATTTTAAAATCTAGGGGCTGACACATGGCTCCGTGATTGTGTAGTCCCTGGTGGTTCAAGATCTATTGAAAGGATAAGCCGGGATATGATACTTCCGGCTGTAAAGCTGGCATTTGGATACCAGCTTGTCCTGCTTCCGCGATGGTCTGCGCCATCCAACGAGGCTTGCGACACTTTGTTGTTAACGCGGTGACCCCCGATGGTAGAAAGGATTTTGTCTGGACTGAATTTCCCTTTTTTTACCTGATGGGATGGCTGGTGCTATACTGTCCTAGACTAATGAATGTCGGGCTGATGACAGACTCTTTGGCGGGAGATGCCTTTCTTCGGAGATTCAAAGATACAGACTGGACTGTCACAGGGGTGCTTGTTTGCAGGAAGGCTTTGAGTTTCCTACAGAATTATAAGTTCTTCAGAGTGTCGCCTCCATCTGGTAGTGGCCGTGCATGAGACACTCTGGTTCAACGGTCCAAAAGGAAGAAGGTTGTTGTCTCCAGAGGGAGAAAGAAGGTCACGGATGTGAGCGCCGGCTCGCCTCCTCCCAGAAGATCTTTCCGGCAGACCGGGAGAGGTGGAATGGCGTCGCGGGTCGTTACCATTCGAGAGGTAGATCCCTTCCTAGACTGCATAGCCGTTTTGGTCAAACCGTTAGAAGCTTTTCTCACCATTGCGTTTGTCCTTTGCACATGACGTTGAAATCACGACCGCGGCAGGTGCTTCTTCGTCTGAAGAGGTGGACATAACAACGGTGTCCCCTGCTCGTCCTCAACCGATGGATGAAGGTGAGTCTTCTTCAGTTGTAAGGTTTGAGCAAAGGGATGATCAGGGCGAAGGCCCAGACCATAATGGCAATCAGAAAGCCAGTCCCTCCTATGACATTTCTTTGGAGGATATGTCTGCGATAGGAGCTATGATGAAAGATTTGGATGAAAATCAAGTCAAATCAGCTCACCCTCCTCTGGGTATGTCATTCTTGCACTTTTTTTCGGATGGGATTTTCCGACTTTAATTTTGCGTGCAACTTGTGAGGCTGGCTTCCATCGTATATTCCCTTGTAGACAAGGAGAGGGAACAAAGCACGGAGGTTGCTCCTGATACCGGGGCTAGACAGGAAGCTGCCCTTGGTTCTTCCAGTAAACCGACATTGGTTACTGAAGCAGTCTTTGATTGGCCCGTTGAGACGGCCATTATTGAATCTGCTTCGGGTCTAGCTGGGACCGTAGAAGGCAAGCAACCTGATGCTGCTTTGGCTGATGTTGACAGTGAGCGACCTGGGCCTGCTCTCATTTCCCCAGTTCCAGTTGATACTGAGCCGGCATGAGGTATGAAATTACAACTCCTTCATACTCTTTAAGTAAGTTTTTTTTTGTTACTGATATATATATATATATTTTATATATATATATATATATATATATATATATATATTTTAAAGCAATATATATATATATATATATATATATATATATATATATATATATATATATATATTGCTTTATTTGTCAGGTTCGGCTTCCTTCAAAGTAGCTCTCCTTGGGACAGAAGATCCCCATCAAACTTCATCTCCAACGACCTCTTCTGAAGATGATGAGATGGCTCAGGAAGTCATAAGAGCTTTCTACTCCATTTTGAAAGTAAAGCTTCCTGGAGTTTTGAATCGAAATGTCGCCTTCGGGCCTGTGAAGGCTGTTGCTGAATGCTAGGTGACAATCCTTGAAAGCATTGCTGGCTATGAAGAGCGAGCTAATGCTTTAAGGAAGGTCATAGCTGACCTGAAAAATCAAGTGGCTAAACTTCGAGAGCTTAGTCAGCGAAGCCCAACATCATTGTTTCTTGAGGAGGACGTGGCTCTGATTGCAGCTCTTGAGGAGGAGGAAGCTACTTTCCAGGCGAGGACGGAGGCGTTGGCTAAAGAGATCAGTGAGCTGGCTGATCAGTTTGAACAGTTTGATGCTGCAGGTAGGGCTCGTATTGCTTCAAAGAATAAGCTGGCCATCCAAATCGCTGAAAAGTACAATCATATTTTGTAGCTTCGCAAAGAGATTGACTAGCTTGAGGCCGACTTGCGAACAGTTGCGTCTGAGCAGGAAGATTACGTGGTTCAGGCTGCTGCAATTGCCACAACTTCAGACCAATTGAAGGCTTAGCTGGTGAAGTTGGAAGAGGAGCATATGAAACTGATTCTTTTCGATGATGAAGCTGCTCGACAGGAAGAAGCACGTCGTCATGCCACTGTCAAATCTCAAGCTGAAATCAAGGCTTTGAGGGATAGTATCAATCGATTGTGTATCCCTTAAGTCTTTTGTTTGTAATTGGCTCTTTTAGCCGTCAAGACTCTTGTATCTTTTTCTTTTCTCTGTCTTCTGATAGGCGTTTTTAATAAAGAATCTTTTGGCTTTCAAAATTCATGAATGAAGTTTGTGAAATATCAAAACTAGAGGTAATGTGGACGTAGTAAGGATATTTCTGGTGGGTATTCCGCTGGAGAATTGGATGTAGACTCATTACCCATTTTATATTCATGGTTCTTGAATATATATAATAAGTTGAAAGACGCTGCTAATAGAGGTAATGTAGACGTAATAGCAGAGAATGTGTCACGACCCGGTCCCAATTACTTGGGTCGAATTGGATCATGCCCAGCTTGCACCGTTGTTGAGGCGGCGGCAGTAAGCTGTATCTCCATATGCAGGTAATCAACAACTTAAACTAATTTGCCACAATCTTTAATATTCGATAAATTAAACTTAAACTTGTCCAGTACAAATTACAATCATAAAACCACCAACTGAAATAACATTATTTTTAAACAAAACTATCGAACTGGAAAATAGCATCTAAAAAGAAGCAACATCATCATCAGGTACGCCATCCTCAGGAAGCACAGCAGGGTATAGCTCAGGGTCATAGTAGCTACTAATCAGGAGCTCTGCATCCTCATAAGGACCTAAAAATATAGTCTCCAGTCAGGAGGGAGCAAAGTACAAATTCATGATATTTTAACAATTGAAATTAATAATGAAATTATGCACTTTTAAACAATTTGAAATTAATGATTTTTCAACAGTTAAAACAGTGTGATATGAATAGGTAATGAATATGACCTGATTGGATTTGTTACAGTAATATCCTAGTGATATGGTATGGCTTATCCCCGTGTGTTTGAGGGGTAAGCTAATACAATCAGTTATACTATTGGATGTGGTCATATCCACTACACTACTCCCCAGTCCCCAATAGTTACAGTAGTTACAGTCAATATTCCGTGTTGTATCGTGGTTTAAACTTGCATTAAAATAATTATTAACTAATTGTAATCTACCACAAAAATGTACTTGCCTCAAATTGATTGGACTGGACGGGTCGATATGTTGGGATGGGAAATCAGGTTCTTCCTTGAAATCCTACATTCGGGAAAACTTGTCTCAGAAAACCAAAGTCGTCAATGATGCTATACTAGTTGCAATCTCTAGTTGTGTCCTAGTCAATTTTTAGTCTTTATTTAGCTAACACAACCCAAACGCGATTATTAGTGCGTTGAAAATTAAGAAACATCAATTTATATTTAATTCTGGAAAAACTTGTATTTATCAATTTATTCGGAAAACTTGGTATTTTTATATTTATATATAAAAAAACATTTTTCTTATTAAATAAGAAATAACATGAATTTCTAAAATTTCTATAGTTATTTACCCTAAATTACATGTCTGAAAAATAACCAGAAAAATCCAAAACTATAATTACTAATTATTACAAATTTGCAGAAAAGTAAATGGGCTTATGCCCTTATAAGCCAATGAATTAAAATAAGAAGGAAACTTTTTAGTCCTGAAATCTTCCTACAATTTAATTATAAATAAACTAATAATTTAAATTAAAATAATTATAATAGTGAGTCTCAGATTTTTGGTCCAATCATCATATATAGCTAATGCCTCAACGTCCGGGTAAAACCGGTTTCGTTTGCATTTCGCTAAGGGCACATTGACCGATACGGTCGTCGCCCGAAAAGTATCCAAAAACCAACCAACAAAACCAATTGGAATTCCTTTTAATAATTCTTTTGCAAAGGCTGGTTTTAAAATAATATTTTAAAATCATTTAAGAAAATTGGACAACACCTCCTCTGTAACTGGGATAACCCAATCCTGGGAGGATGCCAATCACAACAAATATCCCAACCAACATATACTAAGAAATTTCCAAAGCCCACAGATACTAAGGAATTCCCGAGCCAACATGTATTAAGAAATTCCCACATAACAAAAATACTAAGTAAAACCACAGAACAAAATCCATAATCCAATTAATATTAGCTAGGCCACAACACCCGAAATACGAGATAGTTTCAGAAAAATCCAAAACCAACTAACAGAGGTTAAGAAAAAAAACCGCGAATCCTAATTTCCAAAGCCAACAATTTCAAAACCGAACCCACATATACTCTTTCCGAAGAGTTTTCGGAAAACCGAAGCCAATCGCAGAACTAAATATCACAGAACAAATGGTTCCAAAATTTCCGAAACCAAAAACGTAGCCGAAAACCGAATTTCCGAAGAAATTATGGACCAAATTATCATCACAGACCAAGACAGGGGACGAATTACTGTGATTACCAGAGATTATCCAAGTTGACGGAATCCGAAGGGTTGCCTCGGACTCGAAAAACTCCAGAAGCAACTGGATAGTGCTGGAATAGCACGAACGCGGCCACGGAAAGTGGATCAGGACCCGAAAGGTACTGCGGACAGAGGGTCGGGGCAAGGGCGGCCGGGTCGAGCTCGCGGAGTGCTGCGGCTCGGAAACAGCAGCGGCAGAAGACGACCGCGAGGGTTGATCGGCCGGTGGCCGCGGGAACCATGGCGGCGTGGGCCGCTCGGGGTCGGCCGAGGGGCGCAAGCCTGGGTTCGCCGGAAGGACGCGGATCGGGGTGTCGAAAGGGCACGGGTCGACGGTCGCTCAGGTTAGGGCTTGGGACTAAGGCTTGGGAGAGTGGTGGAGGAGAATGATGGAGAGGAAGAGGATTTTATAAGGAGAATTTGGGGGTTTCGGGAGAAGAGAGGTCGCCGGGAGGTTACGAACGGGAAGGGGTCGGCTGCGGCGTTCGGGAGAGGAATGGTTTCCTCTGCTGGTAGTTTTGAGAAAGAGAGAGTAATGAGAGTTAAGAAAAAAGAAAAGAATTTCTTTTCTTTAATATTAATGAAAATAGGGTTTATGCATATAATTATACTAAGGAAAATTTTAGAAAATTAAACTTGGGTTCGAGATGAGTTTGGGCTGGGTCAGAACGGGTCAGAACCAACAATCTAAATCCAAGATTAATAATGTTTCAAAAATATAATTTTCTAAATTAACAATTAATAATGATTTATGATAATAATTAGCTAATTAAAATATTTAATTAATTAACTGAAAAATTGAAGTTTTCTAGACGTGATCGGGACTTGGGAACGAGTTCAGGTCTGGGTCAACCAAAACAAAAATCCATGATTATTTATTTTAAAATTAGTAATTTTTTATTTAGCTATTAATACTAATCTGGCAAAATATTAATTTAGAAAACACAAAAATTAAATAATTAGAAAAATAACAAAACTGAATTTACGGGTTTCACAACCTTCCCTCCTTAAGAAATTTCGTCCTCGAAATTTAAAGGATAAGGTTAGGAATTACCTCAGGTCTCAAATAAGTACGGGTACTGCTCCCGCATCTCATCTTCTCGCTTCCAGGTAGACTCGTCTGGGGAATCGTGCCTCCACATGACTCTGACTATGGGAGTCACCGAAGTCCTGGTTCTCTTCTCGCCTCTATCCAAAATTGCCACCGGCTTCTCTGGCACTGTGAGGCTCGGTCTAATCTCTAGCTCCGAATGGTCCAGAATATGACTCGGATCTGGGATGTAGCATCTGAGCTGCGAAACGTGGAAGACGTTGTGCACGCCCTCAAGATTAGCTGGTAGAACTAACCGATACGCTACTTCACCAATTCGGCTTAAAACTTCAAATGGTCCGATATATCTGGGACTCAACTTCCCAGCTCTGCCAAATCGGATAGTTTCTCTGGTAGGAGAAATCTTCACAAAGACACTATCTCCTTTTTCAAACTGCAGTGGTCGACGACTGCTATCTGCCCAATGCTTCTGCCTGTCTTGGATGATCCTGAGCTTATCTCTAATTACCTTCACCTTCTCTGCTGCGTCAGTCACCATCTCTGGCCCCAGTAGTACTCTTTCTCCTACATCGTCCCATGCAAGTGGAGTGCGGCAACGACGTCCATAAAGAGCTTCAAATGGGGTCATACCAATGCTAGCTTGGTAACTGTTGTTGTAAGAGAATTTCACTAAATGCAAGTGGTCCTCCCAAGACCCTCCAAATTCCAAGACACAAGATCTCAGCATGTCTTCTAGCGTCTGGATGGTCCTCTCAGATTGTCCGTCAGTTTGGGGATGATAAGCTGTGCTGAACTTCAGTTTTGTTCCCAAGCTGTCATGCAAACTCTTCCAAAAATGTGAGGTAAATCTAGTATCTCGGTCAGATACAATACTTACCGGTACTCCATGAATCCGGTAGATATGTCGCATGTAGAGTGCCGCCAACTTCTCGGTGGATAAACCAACCTTGAAGGGAATAAAGTGTGCCGACTTAGTCAGTCGGTCCACAATAACCCAAATAGCGTCCTTCCCTTCTTGGGATCGAGGCAGTCCTGACACAAAGTCCATTGTTATATGCTCCCACTTCCACTCCGGAATGTCCAGCGGCTGTAGAAGTCCTGCGGGTCTCTGTCTGCTAGACTTCACTTGTTGGCAAATCAAGCATCTAGCCACAAATCTGGATACATCCTTCTTCATTCCATACCACCAAACGATGGTACGCATATCCCGATACATCTTATTAGCTCCAGGATGTATGGAATACTGCGACTGATGCGCTTCTTGCATCAGCTCATTCCTCAGTTCGCCAGATGGTACACATATCCTCGTACCATTCTTCAATGCTCCGTCACTGGCGATAGAGAAACCTTCAAGTATTCCTACCAGCACTTCATCTCTGAGTTTGCAAAGCGTCTCGTCTTGGAATTGTGTCTCCTTGATTTTGTCCATCAGACTTGAACGTAATTGCAACTGTATCATGGTTGAGTCAGCTCCAGGTACATCAGCTTCTCGCCCCAGTTCCTTCATCTTCTCCTCAGGCAGTACAATCTCCAGACCAAGCTTCTCTATGTCCTCCAAAAAGTGTCGCTCCTTGGTCAAGAACATCACCACTGGGTATTGACTAAGTGCATCTGCAACCACATTAGCCTTACCCGGATGGTACTGTAGGTCGATGTCAAAATCCTTCATCAGTTCCAGTCACCTTCTTTGTCTCATGTTCAGCTCCTTCTGAGTAAAAACATATTTCAGACTTTTGTGGTCTGTATATATTTCCACTCACTCTCCATAGAGATATTGCTTCCATAGCTTCAATACAAAGATGACTTCAGCAAGCTCCAGGTCATGTGTGGGATAGTTCTTCTCATGGGTCCGTAATTGCCTAGATGCGTAAGCAATTACTTTCCCATTTTGTTGAAGAACGCAACCCAGTCCTTTTCCAGAGGCATTACTGTAGATTGAGAAACCACCGGTTCCTGCGGGTAGCGCAAGGATTGGTGTAGTGGTAAGCCTCTTCTTCAGCTCCTCAAATGCCGCCTGGCAATCTTCCGTCCAGATGAACTCTTCATTCTTCCGAGTGAGCTTCATCATTGGTTCAGCAATTCTGGAAAAATCCTTCACAAACTTCCGGTAATAGCCAGCCAAGCCCAAGAAACTTCTGATTTCAGCAACCGAGCTTGGGGTAGACCACTTCTCAACAGCAGCTATCTTCTTAGGGTCCATCGAAATTCCTTCTCCTGTGACAACATGGCCAAGAAAATCCACCTTGTATAGAAAGAATTCACATTTGGATAGCTTACCATATAACTTCTCTTTCCTCAAAGTTCCCAGAACTTTTCTGAGGTGCTCCTCATGCTCCTCTTCAGTCTTCGAATAGATCAGAATGTCATCGATGAAAACAACGACAAACTGATCTAGATATTCATGGAAAACCTTATTCATAAGGTTCATGAATATAGCAGGAGCATTCGTCAATCCAAACGGCATGACCAAGAATTCAAACTGCCCATACTTGGTGTTGAAAGCCGTCTTGGAAATGTCCTCCTTCCTGACCTTGATCTGATGGTAGCCGGATCTGAGGTCAATCTTCGAGAACACCTTGGCTCCACTGAGTTGGTCAAACAGATCATCGATCCGGGGCAGAGGGTACTTGTTCTTGATGGTGATATTGTTCAGCGCCCGGTAGTCGATGCACATCCTCACAGTTCCGTCCTTCTTGGGAACAAACAAGACAGGTGCTCCCCAGGATGAAGCTCCGTCTCGGATAAATCCCAAAGCCTTCAGTTCATTGATCTGATCCTTCATCTCCTTGGCCTCCTTCGGGTTGACTCTGTAGCATCCCTTAGAAATAGGGGAAGAGCCAGGGACTAGATCAATGGTGAACTCTATGTCTCGGTCTGGAGGTAACTCGGGAAGACTATCAGGGAAGACATCCATAAATTTTGCTATGATAGGATGGGGAGGTCCGGATTCTTCTGTGATAGAGGTGTAGGTAACACACTCCATATCCTCCGGAGTTCGAGAGATTTCAAACTCCGGCTCTCCAGGTGGGCTGAAGACTACACATCCTCTGTGACAGTCTATCAGCGCATGCTGCTTACTCAACCAGTCCATCCCTAGGACTATATCATAATTGGGTAAGGGCATCACAAGCAAAGGTGCTATGGATTGGTGGCCTGATATGGTGATAGGACAATTACAGGTCTCAGTGATAGGTAGGGGTTCTCCAACGGTCATTACTCTACATATCTTCTTGCTAAAGCCCGTATCTATGTGGTGTGCAGAGATAAATTTTGTGGATATGAAACTATGTGATGTTCTTGAATCAAATAAAGCTAAGGCATGATAGAAATGCACATAAATGAAACCTACGATGACATCAGCTGTAGGTTCCTGCTCTGGCTCTTGTTCCTCTGCTGCTAGGGCAAAAGCTCGCCCAGTCTTCTGTTGATGCTGCCCAAATTGTTGTTGCTGAGTGGGCAGATGACCTTTCTGTTGAGTTGCTCCAGTCCGGTGAGTCGCCGAGGGGCAGTCCTTCACTTGGTGGGTGGAAGACCCACAGACTAGGCAATGTCCTAGTCTCTTACTGCAGATATTTGCTTGATGCCCCGACCTTTTGTAATAGTCGCAGACAGGGATCTATCTCTGAGGTGCCTTATCATTGTTCCTTGTCTGCTGGTTCTGCTGCTATTGGTGGGAAGGCCGGTTGTTGTTGTTGTTGTTGGGCCTCTTCTGATTACCCTGGAAGTTGTTAGTTCCAGGATAATCCCTCTTTGAGCGAGCGGGTTGGCTCTTCTCTATATCTTGAGCTCGCTCCAGGATCTTTTCATAGGTCATAGCACCGCCTGAGATCACATGGGTGCGAATCTCCTCTCTCAACCCATGTCTAAATCTTTCAGCATGATCATCAGGGTCAGCCACAAGGTTCTTGGCAAAACGGCTGAGTTGGCCGAATTCTGCCTCATATTCTCCCACAGTCATATTTCCTTGCTTCAGGTTCTGAAATTGCCTCTCCATTTCCCGCAACTCAGATGTTGGGAAGAACTTCCTCTTGAACAACCTCTTGAAGGTGTCCCAGTCAAGCTGCCTATCCTGAAGTCGGGGTTCATTCCGATACCAGGTGCTTGCTACACTTTGCAGTTGGAGTCCCACTGCTTCAGCCTTGCGGTCTTCTGGAAGTCGAGCGACGCTTAGGAGACGCTCCATGCTATCGAGCCATTCATCAGCATAGACGATTCCCTCGGTTCCCTTGAAGGGTCGAGGGTTCTGCTTTTTGAAACTCTCAATATCGCCCACCTTGGCAATATGATTCCCATTAATTTAAATGGCCTTAATATTACATAAATTAATCCTTAGATTTATGTTAACCTTGGCAGGCCTTGGTTTCTGTTGAGCTGCTTCTCCTCTCTCCAGTGCAGCCATTGCCACGCTATGGGCATTCTCCATGCCTTCTCTCATAATCGCCGTCTGCTCGCGATGAGCTTCAGCTTGAGTTCTCAGGGCTTCTAGCACTCCTCTTAGCAGACCTATGAGGTCGGTAGGGTCCACAGGCACCGGTGGAGCAGCTGGAGAGGGCAAAACCACAGGGGGCTGCATCTCCGTCTGGGAAGATGATGGATCCGCCGTTGTATTATGGGGATGGTCGGCCAGCTGCCGAGGTGTAGGATCCGGATTTGATTGGGGAGGTGGGGTATGATAGGGTGAAGATACCCCATCGCCAGCAGGATTGGTATTGTCAGTGGCCATTCTCTGGAAGGTTTAGGATATAAACATAAGCAAGGTAGCCTACCAATCTATAATCAAACAAAAAAAATATTTACTTATAATATATTTCGGTCCTATGTTGTGACAAATTAATGTTATAGTGTTCTAAATGTCTCTAGATAGGTTTTCCTAAGTTGTTGATTCGACCTGCATGGGCCACCACTAAAAACATGTCACGACCCGGTCCCAATTACTTGGGTCGAATCGGATCATGCTCAGTCTATACCGCTGTTGAGGTGTCACGACCCGCTCCCGAATAACCGGATACGAGTCGGACACGCCTAGCCTTTGTTGTTAGACACAACAAAGTAAGCTGTACCAATTTAGGGAAACTAAACAGATAATATGAATATGAATGAAATCACAGCATCTATATAAATATGTCCCAACCAGAGTAAAGTACAATATCTGAATTATTACATTCAACAAAAGAAAGAGTCTACTAGTCTCAATACATGGAAAATAATAGGAAAGTACTAAGAAGCTCTAAGCTTCTGCAGCCTCTAGGTCACAAGCAGCTCCAGCTGGCTCAACAGGGAAAACAGTATCCTGACCATAGTAGGTGTCACACAAGGCCTCCATCTCACCTGCAACATATCCTATTCAGGAGCGGAGCAAAGTACAGTTCTAGGTAATGAACAATAACATCATGATATGGAAAGTAAATGCTGAAAGAATAAGAAGAACGAGATATGTAAAGAAAAGGAAAAACATGAACTACTGCTATAAAGATACATGAAAGATTACGACTATATAAAGATGCAGGAAAGATCACGACTATAGCTAAAATCAAGATCAGGATCATAGGAACTAATGTAAGAACAAAATCCTGAACATGTGTGTTATAAATTTGAAATATATCTATGATATGTGACCGGCTTAGGTAAGACCATGAAAGAGCATGAAACGATCCTGAAAGATCATATAAGGTACGACTTAGGACCCGCGTGCACTGTGCGAGGCCTAAGCTAAAGATCATGAATAAGTATCCGGGTTTGGTCACATATCTAGAGTATTTCTCCCACCCCAAGATACAAGTAAGATCATGAAAGAACAAGCCAGAAAAGATCATGAACGTGTCGCAGTGTGTCAGCAATAAAGAACAAGAAAATGCACTGATCAAAACCATAGAGTGTACTTGCCTTGCTCCAGGAAAGTACAAGTAGTGAATGAACTGGATGTCCTCCTGTATGTAATAATGATGTGTACAAGTTGATTAATATCTAATACAATATTATACTCCATAGAATCCTATTAACAATTTAAACTTAATTATTTGAAGACTAACTTTTAATTATCTAGTCCAGGATCACAACTCTATCATTCAATCCTTGATAATGATATATTAACCGAGTCTAGTCTAAATGATCTAACAGTTCTCAACTAAACCCACCTACTATGTAGCAACCATAATGAAACTAAAAATGAAACCCTATTATTTCCAGACCCAGTTCCAAATACAAAATTAGCATACAACCCGAGGTCATCCAGAGGTTTGTGCCTTAAACAGAACTCTTCCACCAACTTAATATGACACAGAAATTCCTTGATTCATAAAAGAAAATAGCATCACCACTATTCCAATCAAAAAAAAGAAATACTCACTTTATACAATATTCATAAGACTATCACCTGCAAGCATTCTATAGAATTTATACAACACAACTAAATATAGCAAGTTTATGCCAAAATCACATCCCATTCCCAGCCGAAATTAATAATGGACATGATGTCCTGCCCAGGTTGGATCAACCACAAAAACCAAAAGAAAATACAGAACAAAATTTCAATAAAAGTTTACAATTAAATTAAAATCAACTCATTCATCAGAAGAATCAGCAAGGCCGAGCCAACTCCAGTTGATCGCCAACACATGAACCTGGATACACAATCAGTTACTGGACACGCACTTCTCGGACATGAGCAGCAATCTTGAAGTCACAATAAACGGACACACACGCAAGACACGAATAGAAAACTGCACCCGCACAACATATATATCCCTACACGCACACAGATGATACGCCACCCCAATCTACCAACCCTGACATCGAACACACGAAACCGAACGAACTCATAACTAAAATTAATATGGAAATTAAAATCAACAGGAAAACTACATATACATGAGAAGAATTTTGGTTGCAACCGGGGACACGTTCCAATGATCGGACACGGCACTACTTAATCCTGAGTTATGAATAGAACCAGGGAATCACCAATACAGTCTTCAGTTACTGGAAATAATTCAAGAATTTCAAATCAAAGTATAAGAATCACTGGGGATAAAATAACTTACTATCAAAGACTTGATCCAAAAATATGCTATAGGCTCGATCCCGAAAATGCTATAGACTCGATCTGTCGATCACATTCCAACCGAAAGAAAACTCAATCAACTGAAACAAAACTTTAGATCTAATGATACGGAACTCATACTCACCGATCTATTCCTCTAAGCCCTTCACGAATTTCTGAGCGCTCCCCGAGTTTCCAAAGAAATTACTGAGAAGGAACTGAACAGAGAACTCCCGACTCAAATCTGAACAAAAGAACCGATCAATTGATCTTGACACCCAAACGTTCCCGAGAAAATAATGAGCATCCCTAATTTACTATGCTCACCTGATGTCAAGCTCGGACACGAGGTGGTCTGCGCGTCGCTGGAGAAGAGACGCCGAAGAGCCGCTCGTCGAGATCAGGGACATCCTTCTATGTAGGAGATGATCCACACTCCTCGTTGCCAGGAAGGTTCGCGCTCCGAAGCGATGCACGAACTCCACGTCGAACGCTGCTACCGATCTAGCCGCTGGAGAAGAGAGTCGCCGGTCGTCATCGCCACCTTCATCGCCTTTGCATCGTCGGAGAACCTTGGAACGACCCCACCGAAGAAACCTAGGGCTACGGCTCTACAGAAGAATTGGGGCTGAAGGAAGAAGAAATAAAACGAATGGAAAAATCGAGAGCTCAGTGAAGAATGGAGTGAGCTCTCTCTCTCTCCAACCGTTCACTTATAATATAAGAAAAATTTTACGTTTAGGTCCGTCCGCAAAATGGCACTTTAACACAATAACCCTCCTCCTCTTCACTTTCTATGGCTAAGCCCCTCCGCTCAAATAGTTTTGCACAAATCCTCACTGTCTTTTCATAATTGCAGGTTGTTAAAAAAATAGTTAGGAAAATCACATGGTGGACCCTAAAGTTGTTACAACAAACTTTCAAAAATTTAAAAATTCCTGCTCTTAACAAATTTCCCTCCAATAATATAATTTAAAATATTTATCATTTATACTGACATATTATAAAAAAAATGAGAAAGTGGAGTTACAAATCTCTCCCCTTGAAAAATTTCGTCCTCGAAATTCGAAGACCCAAAAATAAATCTCAGTAAATCACAAAAGATCCAAACACCAGTCATTTATTAAAAATAGAAATCCACAAAATAGTAATACAATCAAACAAACAAAGTGGGATAGCGCTTCCGCATCTCGTCTTCGCGCTCCCATGTGGACTCTCTCGGAGAGTGGTGTCTCCACATGATGCGGACAAGAGAAATGGTCTGGTTCTGCAGTCGCTTTTCCCTCCGGTCCAGGATCTCTACTGGCTGCTCCTCGTAGGTCAATCTCGGGCCCACCTCCAGCTCAGAATAGTCCACCACATGGCTCAGGTCTGGAATGTATCGTCGAAGCTGAGATACATGGAAAACATCGTGCACTCCCTCAAATCTAGCTGGAAGTGCTAGTCGATATGCCACCTCGCCAATCCGTGCCATCACGTCGAAGGGTCCCATGAATCTCGGACTGAGCTTTCCGCCTCTGCCGAACCTGATGACGCCCCTAGTCGGTGAGATCTTCAGGAATACTCTATCTCCAACCTCGAACTCAAGTGGCCGTCTGCTGCTGTCCGCCCAGTGCTTCTGCCGATCCTGTGAAACTCTGATACGCTCCCGGATCAGTCTGACTTTCTCAGCTGAGTCTACCACCATCTCTGGCCCAAGTAACGCTCTCTCACCAACGTCGTCCTAAGATAACGGCGTACGACATCTCCGTCTATACAGTGCCTCGAACGGAGTCATCTCAATGCTAGCCTGATAACTGTTGTTATAGGAAAACTCCACCAGATGCAAATGGTCCTCCCACGAACCGCCGAAGTCGAGTGCGCAAACCCGTAGCATGTCCTCCAAGGTCTGAATGGTCCTCTCGGACTGACCGTCCATCTGTGGATGATAGGCTGTGCTGAACTTCAACTGTGATCCCAAGCTCTGCTGTAGACTCCTCCAGAAATGTGATATAAAGCGGCTGTCTCGATCTGAAACGATGCTAACTGGCACCCCGTGAATCCTCACGATCTGACGCATGTAGAGGTCTGCAAGCTTCTCGGTCGACAGGCCAACCTTGAACGGAATGAAATGAGCGGACTTTGTCAATCTGTCCACGATCACCCAAATAGCATCCTTGCCACTGGGAGTACGCGGCAATCCAGAGACGAAGTCCATGGTAATGTGCTCCCACTTCCATTCCGGAATAGGTAAAGGCTGGAGTAGTCCTGCTGGTCTTTGGCGCTCCGCCTTGACTTGCTGACACACAAGGCATCTGGAAACAAATCTGGCAACCTCTCTCTTCATCCCATACCATCAAACATACTCACACAAATCCTTGTACATCTTGGTAGATCCAGGATGTATAGAATACTGCGACTGGTGGGCCTCCTGAATCACCTCCTCCCGTAAGTCCTTGGGCACACACAGCTGGCTCCCGTGCCTCAAGGATCCGTCCTCCGTAATGGTGAAGTCGTCGAGCAAACCCATCTCCACCCGAGCTCTAAGACATCGGAGCTCCTCATCAAGAAGCTGGGCCTCCTTGATCTTCTCTAGCAACCCTGACTGTATCTGCATGTGCATCATCTGTCCTCCATACCCTGGCAGAACAATCTCAATCCCAAGGCTCTCAAGATCCTCCAATAGATGCCGGTCCATGGTGAGATACATAGCAATAGGATATCGACTGAGAGCGTCCGCTACCACATTCGCCTTCCCAGGGTGGTACTGCAGACTGATGTCGAAGTCCTTCATGAGTTCCAGCCATCTGCGCTGCCTCATATTCAGCTCCTTCTGAGTAAGACATACTTCAGGCTTTTGTGGTCCGTGAAGATGACCACTCTCTCTCCATATAGGTAATGCTTCCATAGTTTCAAGGCAAATATGACTGCTGCAAGCTCTAAGTCATGTGTGGGATAATTCTTCTCATGGGGCCTCAACTGTCTAGAAGCATACGCTATAACCCTCTTGTTCTGCTCAAGCACACATCCCAAACCCTTCCCTGAAGCGTCGCTGTAGATGACAAATCCTCCTGATCCTGACGGCAAAGCTAGAATTGGCGCTGTCGTGAGTCTTCTCTTCAATTCTTCAAATGCTGACTGGCAGGCGTCGCTCCAGATGAACTCCTCGTCCTTTCGCGTAAGTTTCGTCATCGGCTCTGCTATCCTGGCGAAGTCCTTCACGAACTTCCTGTAGTATCCTGCTAGACCCAGGAAACTACGAATCTCTGCTACTGACTTGGAAGGTGCCCATGCTTCCACTGCCTCAATCTTCTTGGGATCCACAGAAATCCCCTCTCCAGTCACCACATGCCCTAGAAACTCCACTCTGTCCAAGAAAAACTCACATTTCGAGAGTTTCCCGTACAGATTCTCCTTCCGCAGAATTTCCAAAACAATCCGCAGGTGCTCAACATGCTCCTCCTCCGTCTTGGAATAGATCAGAATGTCGTCAATAAAGACTACGACAAACTTATCCAAATACTTGTGGAAGACCTTATTCATCAGGTTCATAAACACAGCTGGGGCATTGGTGAGTCCGAACGGCATCACCAGGAACTCATACTGGCCGTATCGAGTGTTGAAGGCTGTCTTCGGAATATCCTGCTCCCGAACCTTCATCTGGTGGTACCCCGACCGAAGATCGATCTTAGAAAAGACCTTCGCTCCACTAAGCTGGTCAAACAGCTCATCAATCCGCGGCAAAGGGTATCTATTCTTGATAGTGATGTTGTTGAGTGCACGGTAGTCAATGCACATCCTCACCGTCCCATCCTTCTTGGGCACGAAAAGTACCGGTGCTCCCCAGGATGAAGCACTGGACCGAATAAATCCCTTGCCCTCAAGCTCATCAATCTGCACCTTCAACTCCGCAGCTTCCTTCGGGTTAATCTTGTAACAGTGCTGGGACTTCGGCACTGATCCGGGCACTAGGTTGATGCTGAACTCCACGTCTCGATCTGGCGGCAATCCTGGCAATTCCTCGGGGAAGACGTCGAGATACTCTGCAATCAGTGGATGCGGCAACTCCTGGTCTTCTGTAACAGCTCTAAAATAGACTCCCTCTGGCCTCTCTGCAACTCGTCTGCTGATCTCGAACGGTGGAACTCCCAGCGGGCTGAAGATCACCTTCCCCTCATGGCAGTCTATTACTGTAAATTGCTCGCTCATCCAGTCGATGCCGAGGACTACGTCGAATCCGGGCAGTGGTATCACTAGAAGTCGAGCTCGAATCTCTCTCCCAGCAATAGTGATAGAGCATTCCACCATCTCACTTACTGGCACTGACCCTCCTCCTGTCATGATCTGACAGTTCCGCCTAGTGGGCTTGGGTGTGAAGCCGTGTCTATACAGAAACTCATATGATACAAAGCTATGTGTGGCTCCAGAATCAAACAATGCAATGGCAGGAAAAGAATGTAGAAGTATAGAACCTGTGATCACATCTGGCACTGCCTCGTCCTCCTCAACTGCAGCCATGACGTAAGTACGTCCCTGCTGTGCTCCTCCTCTCTGCTGCTGCTGGTGCTGTACAAACCTCTGCTACTGGGGTCGTAGAGCTCCTCCTCTCTCGGGTGCAGCCGGTGGTCCTCCAGCTCCTCGGGGTCCTCCTGCTAACCTAGCTATAGCCTGAGCGCAGTCCCTCATCTGATGTGCATCTGATCCGCAAAAGAGACAAAGTCCCAACCTCTTGCGGCACTCGTCGATTTGATGACCGGGGCGATGGCAATAGGCACAAGGGGTCGCCAGCTGCTGTCTCTGATGCTGATGTGCTGGAGCTCTGGCCTGACGGTGATGCTGCTGCTGGTGCGGCCTCGTCTGGATCTGAGTCTGAACCCTCTTCGCTGGTGCCTGAAAACTGCTGCTGCCCACATCCCGGTCCCTCTTCAGCTTGGGGTCCGCCTCCTTTTCCACAGCCTGAGCAATCTTCAAAATGCTCGTATACGTCGTCGCCTGACTGATCGCCACCGTATGTCGCAGCTCTCTGGTGAGACCCTTCTTGAATCTCCATGCTCTGTCCTCTGGCTCTCTAATCAGGTTCTCAGCGAACCTGCTGAGTCTGGTAAACTCCGAAGTGTACTGCGCGACTGTCATCATCCCATGCTGCAGCGCCTCAAACTGCATCCTCAACTCATCACGCTCCACCTCTGGAAAGAATTTCTCCTTGAATAGTGTTTTGAAAACTGTCCAAGACACTCGGGGCTCCGTCAACTGGGGGTCCTCCCGGTACTAAGCTCTCGCCAAGTCAAAGAGTCGCATGCTAGCCACTGACACCTTCTGGTCCTCTGGAATGTTTGCCATGGTCAAGGTCCTCTCTGCATTCTCCAGCCATTCATCTGCATAGATGATCCCCTCGTCGCCCCAGAAGTCCATCGGGCAAAGGTTCTGGTACTCCTTAGCTGTCCCTGGTCTCGGTCCTCGCGGTGCTGGAGGTGCTACTAGTGCTGGTGCTGCCGGCTCTCTGATCCTCAGTGCGTCGACGACAGTCGCTCTGAACTGCGTGGCCTACTGGTTCTGGGTCTCGCGGAACTGAGCAGCCTGGTGGTTCTGGGCCTCCATAAACTGCTGAAACATCGCCATCACCTGGGTGCCGTCAAACATCATAGTCGGCGGCAATGCTGGAAATATAGGAGGCGCTGGCGGAAGCTGATCTGCCGGAGCGTCGAGTGTGGGCTGCTCCATGCCGCCTGCAACTCCTGAACTGCCTGCAACTCCAGGCTGATCTGCGGTCTTCCTCGTAGTGACCATCTGCATAAAAAGAAAACTTATTGAATGACAAACCCTAAAACCTAACAAACAATGTTTTTATAATAATAAAGCACCTGAAGAACTTGAATAACCTGATATACCCTTATTTTCCGATTTTCCTATATTGTGATCAAGTTTCCCTAGTGTAATCAAGTCCCCCAATAGTACGCTAAGTCCTAGGTACCATTAGGATAGACCTGCATGGGCCACCACTAAAAATATGTCACGACCCGCTCCCGAATAACCGGATACGAGTCGGACATGCCCAGCCTTTGTTGTTAGACACAACAAAGTAAGCTGTACCAATCTAGGAAAACTAACTAGATAATATGAATATGAATGAAATCACAGCATCTATATAAATGTGTCCCAACCAGAGTAAAGTACAATATCTGAATTATTACATTCAACAAAAGAAAGAGTCTACTAGTCTCAATACATGGAAAATAATAGGAAAGTACTAAGAAGCTCTAAGCTTCTGCAGCCTCTAGGTCACAAGCAGCTCCAGCTGGCTCAACAGGGAAAACAGTATCCTGACCATAGTAGGTGTCACACAAGGCCTCCATCTCACCTGCAACATATCCTATTCAGGAGCGGAGCAAAGTACAGTTCTAGGTAATGAACAATAACATCATGATATGGAAAGTAAATGCTGAAAGAACAAGAAGAACGAGATATGTAAAGAAAAGGAAAAACATGAACTACTGCTATAAAAATACATGAAAGATCACGACTATATAAAGATGCAGGAAAGATCACGACTATAGCTAAAATCAAGATCAGGATCATAGGAACTAATGCAAGAACAAAATCCTGAACATGTGTGTTATAAATTTGAAATACATCTATGATATGTGACCGACTTAGGTAAGACCATGAAAGAGCATGAAAAGATCCTGAAAGATCATATAAGGTACGGCTTAGGACCCGCGTGCACTGTGCGAGGCCTAAGCTAAAGATCATGAATAAGTATCCGGGTTTGGTCACATATCTAGAGTATTTCCCCCACCCCAAGATACAAGTAAGATCATGAAAGAACAAGCCAGAAAAGATCATGAACGTGTCGTAGTGTGTCAGCAATAAAGAACAAAAAAATGCACTGATCAAAACCATATAGTGTACTTGCCTTTCTCCAGGAAAGTACAAGTAGTAAATGAACTGGATGTCCTCCTGTATGTAATAATGATGTGTACAAGTTGATTAATATCTAATACAATATTATACTCCATAGAATCCTATTAACAATTTAAACTTAATTATTCGAAGACTAACTTTTAATTATCTAGTCCAGGATCACAACTCTATCATTCAATCCTTGATAATGATATATTAACCAAGTCTAGTCTAAATGATCTAACAGTTCTCAACTAAACCCACCTACTATGTAGCAACCATAATGAAACTAAAAATGAAACCCTACTATTTCCAGACCCAGTTCCAAATACAAAATTAGCATACAACCCGAGGTCATCCAGAGGTTTGTGCCTTAAACAGAACTCTTCCACCAACTTAATATGACACAGAAACTCCTTGATTCATAAAAGAAAATAGCATCACCACTATTCCAATCAAAAAAAGAAATACTCAGTTTATACAATATTCATAAGACTATCACCTGCAAGAATTCTATAGAATTTATACAACACAACTAAATATAGCAAGTTTATGCCAAAATCACATCCCATTCCCAGCCGAAATTAATAATGGACATGATGTCCTGCCCAGGTTGGATCAACCACAGAAACCAAAAGAAAATACAGAACAAAATTTTAATAGAAGTTTACAATTAAATTAAAATCAACTCATTCATCAGAAGAATCAGCAAGGCCGAGCCAACTCTAGTTGATCGCCAACACATGAACCTGGATACACAATCAGTTACTGGACACGCACTTCTTGGACACGAGCAGCAATCTTGAAGTCATAATAAACGGACACACACGCAAGACACGAACAGAAAACTGCACCCGCACAACAAATGTATCCCTACACGCACACAGATGATACGCCACCCCAATCTACCAACCCTGACATCGAACACACGAAACCGAACGAACTCATAACTAAAATTAACATGGAAATTAAAATCAACAGGAAAACTACATATACCTGAGAAGAATTCTGGTTGCAGCCGGGGACACGTTCCAATGATCGGACACGGTACTACTTAATCCTGAGTTATGAATAGAACCAGGGAATCACCAATACAGTCTTCAGTTACTGGAAATAATTCAAGAATTTCAAATCAAAGTATAAAAATCACTGGGGATAAAATAACTTACTATCAAAGACTCGATCCAAAAATATGCTATAGGCTCGATCCCGAAAATGCTATAGACTCGATCTGTCGATCACATTCCAACCGAAAGAAAACTCAATCAACTGAAACAAAACTTTAGATCTAATGATACGGAACTCATACTCACCGATCTATTCCTCTAAGCCCTTCACGAATTGCTGAGCGCTCCCCGAGTTTCCAAAGAAATTACTGAGAAGAAACTGAACAGAGAACTCCCGACTCAAATCTGAACAAAAGAACCGATCAATTGATCTTGACACCCAAACGTTCCCGAGAAAATAATGAGCATCCCCAATTTACTATACTCACCTGACGTCAAGCTCGGACACGAGGTGGTCTGCGCGTCGCTGGAGAAGAGACGCCGAAGAGCTGCTCGTCGTGATCAGGGACGTCCTTCTATGTAGGAGATGATCCACACTCCTCGTTGCCAGGAAGGTTCGTGCTCCGAAGCGATGCACGACCTCCACGTCGAACGCTGCTACCGATCTAGCCGCTGGAGAAGAGAGTCGCCGGTCGTCATCGCCACCTTTGTCACGCCCCAATCCCAAAATACGTAGGACCAGGTACGTAGACATGCCAGCTGTATTCATACGAAGTACGTAGGTCTCGTATGAATACATAAGCTGTAAAATGTAGTAATCCAAGACAAACTAAATCTCATCCACAAATGAAAAGAAATATAATATAAAATTAATTCGAATATTTAAGATACAATCGTTAGGCGGAGACAAAGTCCACTACCAACTATCTCAATGAAAGAAATGTACAAGAAATCGAGCGATAAAAAATGGCAAGACGAACCAAGCGTAATCGTCTTCGAATGAATGGAGAAGACCACGGCCTTGGATAGGGTACCTGCGGAAGACATGAACACACACCTGGGGAAAAACCAGGTCCTCAGACGGACGTAGCAAGATACAGGAAGAACAAGCTAATATGAACTGTCAGAATAATAAATAATATATAAAAGACTATTTTAGACACAAATATGCAAAGGAGATTCTAACCGCCTAATGTGCAATTTAGAGGACAACTTTCATGTACATGGGTGGGATTTTAGGCTATGTGTACGTAACTGGCATCCAGTCATCTGTATCCATCTGTAACGTCTAAAACGTTAGAGGGCATCTGCAAAAATATTGCCACAGTTCCATTCAGAGACTGTGGTTTACCTGTTTGGCTTCCCATACGCACTAGCGACTGTCCTCTCCCAATATATCCCACACTGTTCAAGTCATGTCCATGGCTCGTCCAGCTTTGTAACTGCTTGAGTCTCTAACACCCTAGTCATAGCAGTTACGATCATCTACCGTCACACGACAATAAAGATAGCTAGTCAATAAGTCGTGCCCCTAATAAAATGCCTCAAACCGTGTAGTGTGAGTGTCACAGCCAAAGGAGATATAAGGATATCCCCCACCAGAAGGTAGTCCGCTAACACTAAGTTAACATGCATATAATA
This sequence comes from Iris pallida, assembly GCA_029216955.1. Taxonomy (NCBI): domain Eukaryota; kingdom Viridiplantae; phylum Streptophyta; class Magnoliopsida; order Asparagales; family Iridaceae; genus Iris; species Iris pallida. The sequence goes on from JANAVB010003600.1 coordinate 8,149,015, forward strand.
AAGTAAAACGACTAATAGAGTCGCTTGCACCCAAGTGTGGCTTGGACGCGCAATTTATAACAAATAAAAATAGCAAATATGAAACAAGTAAATAAATGCTGAAAATAAATAATTGACAGTTAATTGTAGGCCTTTAAAAATGACAGTCACGCTGAGTTGATCAGAACAAGTCCAACAGTCACGCTGAGTTGATCAGGACAGAGTCAAAAGTCACGCTCAGTTGATCAGGACAATATTTACAAATCACGCTGAGGAGACAGCTCATCATTTGTCAGAGAGTCATTATGACTGACAGTACAACAGTCGAAGAATGTCTCTTCTGTTTGCAAAAACAAAAGTATAGAACTTTATTGATACAAACTGTAATAAAGATTACAAGAATTCTGGGAAATTACAACTGTAGGAATCCAATCTCGATGATGATTGCTTTATCCCTTGGACGATGTGAACTTTGAAGACGAAGCCTTTGAAGTTGAAAACAACTCAGAAAACTGAAGGCGAAAGCCTCGGAAGTTGAAGACAAAAGTCTCGGAAGAATGCAGCAGCACTTTGGCAAGAACTCCTGAACTCTCTAATTTCTGATTTCTGATCTTGATCTCCCTTGAAATGAAGACTTGAAACTCTATTTATAGAGTTCTAGAAATAACTAATTTTCAGTTATTTTGGACTGCGCAGGATGATTTGCGCAGCATTGGTTTGCGCAACATTGATTTGCGCAGATAGTTACTGGATCGTGGGCCGACTATCATGGACACATGGCATGATTTGTGCATGATCGTGCATGAACAGTTACCACGTAATGAACAATCGATGGCATGAATGCCACGTGTAACTTAACAGTTATATTTGATAAAGTGCGCAGAGTTGAATTGCGCATACATGATTTGCGCAGACTCAAACTGCGCAGCATTGGTTTGCGCTGCCAGCTGTCAGCCGCCCTCGAGCACTGTGCGGCGCAAGAAACGAACAGACTCCTTGTTATTCGCGCTGTCAGTTGTCAGAAAAGATTTGATTTGATTTAGTAATGATGACTTCTGCCACGTCAACTTGCGCAATCGGTTGTGTGCGCAAAGCAGTGTGCGCAATCGGATTGCTGCGCAATCTGTTGTCTGCGCAATTCATCAAAATGATGGGTTTCTTGATTTCTTGACTTTGTTGATTGATGCAACTTGATTTTTTAGGACCTACAAGACCCCCTTCAAAGTTTTCGAAAGTTGATTTGATTCAAAGTTTCGAAATACTTTGAATTTTTACATTTTTGAATCAAGTTGCGCATGATGATGAGCTATCTGCGCAAAACGAAGTGCCCCCAATTTCAGGCGCAATCCATGGCAGCCGTTTCGTATTTCGAAAGCTATAAATAGCCTCTTTTCACTTTCATTTTTACTTTGCATCCATTGATCTTTTGAGAGAAATTCCCCCGAACCCTTGCTGTCCTCCTTCTTCGACAAACAATGGCCCCCCGACGATCCTCCACCGCCGCCGCCGCCGCGAAAGGCAAAGCTCCGGCCGAGTCTTCATCCAGGACTGCACGACGAGCCTCTCGTCACGAAGCTGCGCTGCCCGCTCTGAGAGGTTGTTTAACCGATCGAAAACCCTTTTTAGGGTGTTTTGACTTCCTTTGATCTTCGAAACTCATTTCTTTTTAGAGATGAGTTCATCTTGCGCCATCCTTTTTAGGATTTTTGGTTGCATAAATAGTCAGTCTTCATTTTTATGAAAACTGTAATCCTGCGCAATCTATCGAATTGCGCTGACAGAAAGTCAGCGCAATCAATTGATTTGCGCTGAAGGTCAGCGCAATCGATTGGTTTGCGCACCCTATTATGATGCGCAAACTAATCTTGCGCAATCCATGTTAGCGCAATCTGAGGATTGCGTACTCTTCTGTTTTGCTTGTCTGAAAAAATAGAGTTTTTTGATTTGTACTGATCTTTATCTGTCTTTGATGCAGTTGAAACCAATGAAGATCCAAACTATGAACATTTTGTGGGAACTTTGTCTGAATCTGAATATAAAGAAGATTTGTCTCACGTCCATTATCCTCAATACGATCTGCCGACTTCTCGTCAGGCAATATTGATTTCTCAGGACAACGAAACTTTAATGTGTCTAATGAATGGACAGCCTCTGGAATCAGCAGATGCTGTTATCCACAAGAAACCCTTATTCTTGTTTGGTGATGCCTTTGAAAAAGTCTCCCAGCCTAGGCCAATGATGGAGGAAGCAAGAATGAGAGTAACAACTAGTCACGAAGAAGAGCTGCAGACATTGAAGCAGCAAATCGACAATTTAATTATTCCTCCTTCTTGATTAGAACTTTTTTTGTATCTTTGCTTTTGCTGCTATGGAAGCATTTTTTGTAATGTCTCATATTTCCATAAATAAAAGACATTTTTTTGTTGTGGCTCCATTATTTATTGCATATCTTATTAGATATAAATAATAGAGATAGAAAATATATTCAAAGGTACAAGACATGATATATATTTTTTTTTGATTTTTTTTTTTGATATTTTTGTAGAAAATAATTATATTCATTATATCTGCTCAGAAGTAATATGGACATGGCAGAATATATTGAATATTATTACTTCGACTTGACAACTTAGTCGAAAACAACCAGTTGCTGATATAGATAATGAACGATGATGAACCGTCAATGTTTGTGAAATGAATGAACGGGAAGACCGTCAAATGATGAATGACAATGAACGGGTGAACCGTCAAGTGGTGATGAATGGGTAAACCATTAAATGGAAATGAATGGATAAACCATCAGGTGAAATGAACGGGTGAACCGTCAGGTGATAGTAATGAACGGATGAACCGTCGGTTGAATATGATAAATGAACGGATGAACCCGTCAAATGAATATGATAAATGAACGGATGAACCGTCGGGTATTAATGAACGGATGAACCGTCTGATGAATGTGATAAATGAACGGATGAACCGTCAGGCATTAATGAACGGATGAACCGTCTGATGAATGTGATAAATGAACGGATGAACCGTCACTTCGTTATTTGAAGAACTTCTGTCTATAAATATAGCAGAAATCTGACAGGAATGAACACTTCTGCTTTTCAACATAAAAATGTCGTCCGGAGAAGCATCTAAGAAGGCCGAGATCGCCCCGAAGGTTGAGAAGAGCACTGAAGAGCGCCCTGTCGATCCAATCCAGCCGAAGGAGGCAGAAGCGGGCGAAGGTCCGTCTGCGCCCCAGCCGCCACGGGATATCTTGGACTTCCTGCTCGAACCAGGAAGGACTGAAGAAGAAGAAGCCATGAGGATGGCCGCCTGCAAATTCCTCGTGGGTTCCAGCAAGGAGGTTTTTAGCTCTTTTGCTGATCATGTCTTCGAAAAGGACGGCAGTGGCCCTCGTCCGAATATAGAAAAAGATGATAGTGACCTTTAATATTATGTACTATCATATGATGAAATAAAATTTGCATTTTATTTATGAACCTGATCCTGTTTGACGATTTTACAAGCATTTACATTTATACAAAATACTTCTTAAGAAATTTGCCATTGATAGGCATCATGGCAATTCGACCATCAAGCTCTGAAAGTTGATAAGCTCCATTTGAGAAGACTTTGCTTACAACATAGGGACCTTCCCATTTCGTATCGAATTTCCCTTTGCTCATATGAGTCATAGTCATAGGACGTCTGACTGCTAGAACAAGTTTTCCTTGTTGAAATGCTCTGACTTTAACTTTGCGATTGAAAGTCTTTGAGATGCGGGCTTGATATAGCTCAATATGCTGTTGAGCCATTAATCGCTTCTCATCCAACGCTTCTAACTCTTGAAGCCGAAGAAGATCATTATTTTCTGTGGTAAGCTCATTGGCAATAGCGATCCTTAAAGAAGGAATTTGCAGCTCTAAAGGAAGAACAGCTTCACAACCATACACCAAAGAGAAAGGTGTAAAGCCTGTGGGATTGCGGACTGTAGTTCTATAAGCCCAAAGACATTCGCCAAGTTTCTCGCTCCAGTTCCGTTTGTTAGTAGATACAAACTTCTTGAGGAGTTTAATGATGGTTTTGTTAAAAGCTTCAGCTAAACCATTAGCGGCAGGATTGTATGCTGTCGAAGCGACATTATTAATCCGGTGATCATCACAGAATCTAGTGAACTTCTGACTGATAAACTGAGGTCCATTGTCATGGATGATTCTTCGGGGTACACCAAATCTATATATGACGTGGTGTTTAACGAAGTTGATGACATTGCTAGTCTTAACCTCAGTCAGTGGTATAGCTTCAGCCCACTTGGAGAAGTAATCAGTTATTGCCAATATGAACCGATGTCCTCTAGAAGAAGGAGGGTTAATAGGCCCTATGATGTCCATACCCCAAGCTTCAAAAGGCCAGGAAGCAGCCGTCGGGTGTAAGAATTCTGATGGTTGATGAATGAAGTCTGCATGGATTTGACAAGCTCGACATTTCCTTGCATACTCTATGGCATCCGATACCATAGAGGGCCAGTAGTAACCCATACGTCTAATGCGATCTTGTAGCTTAGGACCAGGTTGATGTGCTCCACATACACCGTTATGAGCTTCACGTAGTACTTGTTTAGCTTCATCACCAGCGAGACAGCGTAAAAGAAGACCGTCATAAGTTCGCCGATAGAGTGTCTTGGTAGTTTGATTATAATAGAATCGGAGAGATCGTCGACGAACACTTGTAGCCTCCTTAGGATCTTCGGGAAGTATGTCATGTACCACGAAGTCGATAAAAGGAGTTCTCCAGTCATCATCGATAACATTAACTTCAGCAAAATTGCTGAATTCAATATTACGATTATTTTCAATACAGAACAGTTCTCGGTTGGAGATAACTACCACCTGCTGTCTTTTAATAGGGATAGCTAAGACAGCTGCAAGATTAGCTAAAGCGTCTGCTTCAGTATTGCAAGCTCGCCGCACATAGTCAATGAAGAAATCTTTGAATGATATAGCTAAATTGATTGCCGCTTCATGATAAGACACTAAGTCTTGATGACGAACTTCATAGGTTCCTCTAACCTGATTAACAGCCAGTTTAGAATCACCGTATACTTCAAGATATTCAACGTTCAGTTGTTTAGCTAACTGAAGGCCAATAAGTAGAGCATTATACTCTGCTACATTGTTAGAACAAGGTTCATCTAAAGAGTAGGCTCTTTGGATAGTTGATCCGTCTGGAGAAACGAGGACCACTCCAACACCTGCCACAACAGCACCATTTGGTCCAATCCTTGATGCACCATCAAAGAATAAACGCCAGGTTGGAAATTCTTCGGAGATCATGTTGACTTCCAATGTTTCGTCTGGAATTTCGTCATAGAGCTTAGATGTCTCAGGTACAGGATGAGCCGCTAAAAAGTCCGCCAGCGCTTGACCTTTGACAGACTTTTGTGGAACATACACCATGTCATATTGAGCTAGCAGGATTGCCCATGTAGCCAACCGAGAATTAAGTGTACTTGGTTTCTTCATAAGTACCCGAAGAGGATTAACTCGAGATATAACATGAATAGTTTGACCAATGATATAATGCCTCGTCTTTTGTACAGCAAACATGAGAGCCAAGCATTCTTTTTCAACTGGACTATAACGGTGTTCAGCACCAATCATAGTACGGCTAAGATAATAAATGGCCTGTTCGTGACCTTCTTTGTTCTTTTGGGCAAGTAAAGCACCCAATGAATGGTCCATAGCACGGACATACATCAAGAATGGAATGCCAGAGATAGGTGGTACCAAAACTGGTGGGTTCATAAGATATTGTTTAATATCGTCGAATGCTCGTTGACATTCTTCAGTCCAAACAAAAGATACACCCTTCTTCATTAATTGAGTGAATGGTCTGCAGCGTCCAGACAAGTTCGAAATGAATCGCCTGATGTATGCAAGTCGACCTTAGAATCCTCGTAGCTCTTTTAAGTTGTGTGGAGGACGCATCTCTTGAATGGCTTTGATCTTCTCGGGATCTACGTGTATACCCTTAGAGGTAATGACGAAGCCGAGAAATTTGCCACTAGAGACACCCAAGAACGACTTGGTGGGATTCATTTTGAGTTGATGTTGGCGCATGAGATTGAAGATAGTTCTCAGGTCTTGGAGGTGATCTTCCTTTAGACGACTTTTGACAGCAATATCGTCAACATAGCATTCAACAGTTTTGCGAAGATGATCTTTAAAAATAGTACTCATAGCACGTTGGTAAGTTGCACCAGCATTCTTAAGACCAAATGGCATCACCGTATAGCAATAAACACCACGAGGAGTGCGGAAAGAAGTATGCTTTTCATCTTCAGGATGCATCTTGATTTGATTGTATCCAGAGAATCCATCCATAAAAGATATTCGTTCAAACCCACAGGTATTGTCGATCATGACGTCCGTAATAGGAAGAGGAAATTCATCTTTTGGACATGCTTCATTAAGATCCCGGAAGTCAATACAGACTCGAACTTTGCCAGTTTTCTTAAGAACTGGGACGACATTGGCTACCCAATCAGGATGTTGTTCTTCTCGAATGAAGCCACAAGCAATGAGCTTTTTGACTTCGTCATCGATCGCATCCATCATTTCTGGTTTGAAGCGTCGCTGTTGCTGCTTAACAGGTTTTGCGTTAGGCAAAATGTTCAGTTTATGTGTAGCAATCTTGGGATCTAAACCCGGCATGTCTTCATAACTCCAGGCAAAGACATCAATATATTCTTTAATAAGAAGAATCAACTCTTCCTTGTCTGTCTCTGGAAGATTTTTGCTGATAAAGATTGGACGAGGCGAGCTGCTTTCTCCTACATCAACTTGAACTAATTGATCTTCAGTAGGTGGTTCACGTTGTTCAAAGCGAAGTACCCACTGATTGTCCATATGCTGAGCCCAAGGATCTGTTTCAGGATTTTCTTCCACATCCTCGTCATAGCCTTCTGGAAGTTCAACGGAGACCATATTAGATGATACGACCAACCTATGAACTTTACCAATGCTAGTATCAGAATCCCAAGATCTGGAATCAGATGAGTTAGAGCGTTCTTCACTGTCGGAGTCGGAGACTACTGGGGATAATAATGGAGGAGAAGCATATCCGAGACCTCTCTTAGTCCTGCTATAGTACATGTCTGACTTTCCTTTCGGAACAGTTGTACGGATAGGAGTTCGTCTACCCTTACCGTAATTGAAGCCACTTTTGAAATCATAACCCATTTTCCGAATGATGTCTTTTGATTGTTGACTATAACGATGGAGTTGGATACGCCCCGTGTCGTTAAGTTTACTGTCATCCGTATAACTGAATTTTTGTTCTGGTCCTTTAATAAAAATTATTGGACTTTCGCCTCTCTTTCGAGAAGAGACAACAAAGTATGAATCATCTGAGTGTTCGAGTAAGACCTCTGTATGAAGAGATTGCACAACTCCCATTGTAATTGATTGGAAGCTATCTAACATATCTAAATAGTATTTAGTATGATAAATAACATCAGTATACTGGAAAGTAGATGCTTTTTCATTGATTTGTACATCAGTATTTACAACAGGACCTTTGGCCTTAGCAGGCTTAGTCAGATTAATTACAAGAGGGGGAGAAGAAGAACGTGGAGGCGGTTTGTTACGACGGAGGTCGATAACAAGTGGCTCAGAGGAAGTGAGCTCCTTTTTTTCTTTGTTGTGAGTGAGATCAACAACAATTGACTCAGAAGAAGTGAGCTGTTTTTTGTCCTTGTTACGACATAAATCGATAACAAGTGGCTCAGAAGAGGTGAGCTCCCTTTGATCTTGATCAGCATCAACTGACTTCTTTTGTACTGGCAAGTGAATAGCCAATGGTTTAGAAGACTGAGGATGTGAAACTCGCCCTTTGACAGGTATGATAAGAGTGTCTTTAGGCGTCGCTTCTTGTTCTTCTTCAGTGTCTAATGCTAACACGATTTTCATGAATTCATCCTTATACATCCGAGCGTCGTTGCAGTATGCTTCAACACCTTTGAAGGGATAAAGATCCGCAACCTCTTTACGAACAACGCCTTTGTCATCAACATATTTGAAACATTGATGAAGGGTTGATGGAACAACATTGTGCTCGTGTAAGAATGGTCTCCCCAATAGAGCGTTGTAAGAACAACCAAAATTGTCAATAATGTAGAATGTAACTTTTGTGCAAAGATTGCCAATTTGAAGTTTTAGGCGAATTTTGCCCAAAGGTTCACTCCTTCCTTGATTAAATCCAAGGATGGTAGTGATTGTAGTGGAGAGACTATGCACAGGAATTTTCAAAGCATCGAGCATTGTCTTCGGCATGATACTAAGAGCAGACCCTGGATCTATCAGAATACGATCGACTTTCATCGAATCGACATATCCTGTATAGTAAAGAGGACGGTCATGCCTGTTGTCTTCCATTAGCATGTCATCTTGCGTAAAAGTTATGTTCGGAATGAATTCCTGAACACTATTACAAGAGACTGATTCTGCTTCGGGCTTTTTGAGGAAGGTTAGACAAGCTTCTGCTTGCATAAGAGCTTCGCTGAGGGTTTCTCGAGTCTCTTTGGAAAGACGCAAGAGTTCAAAGATAGACAACTTTGCTGGGGTATTGGCTAGTTGAGCCAATATATCGAAGTTGTAAGGCTTCTCAAGTCCTGTAGGAGACGATTTCTTCAAAGGTTTATCAAAGCGGATTTGTTGTTTGCCTTTATCAGCAGTCACTGGCTTGGGAGGAATAGGAATCACAACTGGTGAAGGTGTAGCAGGATTCTCTTCAGCTAGAGCAGGTTGTGCTGAGGTAGGTTCAGGAGAAGAAGTAGGATTCTCTTGAGTTTCAGGGTAATCCTTCAAGTAGGGCTTTCCTGATCTGGTGCCTAATAGAATTTCTTCGTCAACTATGGGATCAAAAGATACCATGTTGCAAATCTTCGTCTTGCCTTTGGAGCGACTTTTTTTCTTGGAAGAAGAAGAATCCTCGAACTCTGAAGTAAGATCGGGGTGAATCCACATAACCTCACCATTGTTTAGAGACAAAGGAACGAGACCTTCATTTGGTGGAGAAGGAATATTTTCAATCTCAAGAGTAGTTTTCGGAATAGGAATGACACCATGCTGTATCATCTGCGGGGGAAAGTTACCGAACTGAACTGAAACCATATTGGCGGTGACAGTCTTTTCATCTTGTTGCAGAGTAACAACTCCAGCATTAACAAGCTCTTGAATCTTGCCCTTGAGCACATAACATGCTCTAGTAGGATGTCCAATGAATCGGTGGTAAACACAATACTTAGGATGATCGGTCTTACCGACTTCATCAGGTTTCTTCGGGTCTGGGAGCTGGATCTTATTGCTTTTAAGTAAACAATCGAAGATACTTGCCGTGTCATTCTCGTCAAAAGAATACTCTACCTTAGGACGAGGTTCCCTCGGTTGTGGTGCAGAAGGAGTGGAAGTGGACGTAGGCTGAACTACGTTGACAGCCAAAGACTCTTTGCTTTTCAGATTAATGTTCAGAGTCTCTTTGTTCTTGCGGTTGTTTTGGCGATTTCCACCGCCTGACGCTTGATGTTCATCCCGATCGGGGTTAGACATTTGTACCCCCAACTGTTTGAATTTATCAGCACTTACTTCAGCTGCTTTGACATTAACAATGAAGGATGGCCAGTCTTGAAACTGAGTTGAGCCTGTCCACATACTGATAATAGGCAAGAGATTTGCCTTACAAGTATCTATAGTAACAGCAGCAGGAATCCCTGGAGGCATTTTCAGGGCTTCTCGGCGAAAACGTTCAATGAAACTCTCTGCAGTCTCGTTATGTTTCTGTTTGATTTTATTTAGGGCTGACATAGTCATGTCATTGAATCCCTCATAGAATCGTTCTAGAAAGATTTGCTTGAGACCTGAGAAAGAAGTGATACAACCATCGGGCAGACTTCTGTACCAGTCATATGCTACGCCGGCTAAACAACCGACGAACACTCTGGTAAGAAGAGCGTCGCTTGGTTGAAGTTGAACAGTCATTACCTCGAAGTGATTGATGAATTGACTTGGTGAGGTACTACCATCAAAGAGAGCGATTGTTGGAATCTTGTATTTGGGAGGAAATGGAACTTCTTTCCATTCGACGGGATATGGCTGTTTGATTCCCAACCTTTGCAGGTTGTCTTTCTCTTTGAAAGCTTCAAACTGAGTTCGTAAAAGCTTGACTGCTTCATTAGCATCTTCAGATGAAGAGGAAGGAGCCGTGGTAGGAGGAGGGACAGCATTATAAGCACTACCCCCAGCACCTGATTGACTGGGTGTATTTTGAACTTGTACTTGCACAGGAGGCATCTGAGGAAGTACTACCCCCAGTCCAGTATTGACAGGCACCGATGAAGCTATGATTTCAGGGTTTATAGCAGCCGGTACAGTTAGTGGAGTAGCATGTTGTGCCATAATGATAGAATGCATACTGGCGACCATTTCAGCCATGGTTTTCAATTTGTCCTCCAGTGCAACAATACGCTGTTCTTGGTTCACAGAAGTTGAAGCATCTGGATCATCAGTAACAACATATGCCGTCACTTCTCTAGGCACAGTAGACGAAACTGTTTGTTCAGAGCTTTCACTATATGCATCATAATCAGAGAAAGATTCGTCTCCTGACTGAAAAGTAGGAAGATAAGCTGAAGGATCTTGGGGAAGATTCCTTTGACCGATTGTGTTTCGGCTGTGGGAACGAGTATGTCGAAATACTCCTTCAGAGGATTCTTGGAATAAATCCAAATATCGTTGGCTTGGTCTGCGAGGCTTACCATGTTTGGAGCACTTTCTACTCCCGGTGTCTCGGGAAGCCATATTGACAGAAGCGTACAACACTTCGTCTTCTTCTGACATTGGTTCTGTTTTAGCAAAAGTTAGACGATCGAAGATAGATCGCTTTGTTGTTTGACAACAACATTGGATGATGACTTTATGATTGCAATGATGATCAGATGGTTGATTTGAAGGAGTTGAGACATTATCCCGTTTTTGTCTGAGATGTTCTCGAAGATCAGAAACCATGCCGGAACGGGGAAAAGTTCGAGGAATGTGTTCTTTAACAATATTTGGAACATGATTCCGATTCTTCAAATGTTTTGTCCCCTGTGTATACAAGGAAGTACTCATCTCATTGGCATAAGTATCAGAATTTATGTTCTTAGAGATTTGTCTTTGAGGCTTAACCTTCAGCATTGGCTGTTTACGTTTTGCTGAAGTTGGCCTGTTAAGATATGTTCGTAGGTCTGCAAATTCACCCCCAGGGGTTTCTGTTTGAGACACCAACAGTTTTCCTTGTTTGGAACGGGATATTTTGAAAGTTGGGAGGTCTTGGAATTCTGCTACTGGGGTAGGCAAAATACCTCTTTGATCAGTGCAAATTTCTTTGTTATGAAGGTAATAAGAATCTTTGTTTGTAGGAGATCTTGTGCTGACGGGTGTTGAAACACGTTCAATTTGATCTGCTTCAGTAAAGACCGAAGAAGACTGAGAAAAGACCAAAGGGCCTTTTCCTTTGTTCTGAGAAGAAGGGATAACTAAAGAGCATTTCCCTCTATTGTCTTCCAAGTCATGAGACAAGGAAGTTTGAGAAAAGACCAACGGGCCTTTTCCTTTGATCTGAGAAGGAGGAGGAATAGCCAAAGGACTACCCCCAGTAGATTGTGCTAGAACAGCAGGATGTTTAAGAGGAGAATCAGATATTTTCTCTTGATTATGAGAAGGAGAGAATTTAGCCAAAGGGCTGTTTCTCTTAGTTTGCGCAGAAGTGATTTGCACATGAGTGGAGGGTGCATTGGTTCTGGTCACAGAAGTAGGAGTCCTTGCTTTAGAGTGCTTAGGATGCACTTTAGTTGCTGGAACGCTGTTTTGCGCAGGAAAAGCCACTGCCATTTGCGCCAGAGTCATAGGAGTCTTCTGTTTTGACAAGGCAGCATATGAAGTAGCTTGCGCAACATTTACAACGGATTGTGCAGTCTTGACTGCAACAGATTGTGCAGCAGTTGCTGAGACAGACTGTGCAGCAGTTGACACAGCAGTTTGTGCAACAGACTGGCCAGCAGTTTGTGCAACAGAGTGTGCAGCACTTTTAGTGGCAAAACTGCCAGATTGTGCAGCAGTCTTGGAGACCCAAACTGAGCGCACTTTGCTCTTGGCAGAAGTGGCTGCAGTACGGGGAGTGGTCTTGGAGTTGAGCATTGCCTCGTAGGCTGTCTGGTTGACCTTGACAACCAGGGTCTTCTGCGTCTTCCCGATAGACGCTACGTCACATTGAGTTGCTACTTCCTCGTCGGAGGAAAAAGTTATCCCCAGCAGAGTCGCCATTTTGTTTGCAAAAACAAAAGTATAGAACTTTATTGATACAAACTGTAATAAAGATTACAAGAATTCTGGGAAAATTACAACTGTAGGAATCCAATCTCGATGATGATTGCTTTATCCCTTGGACGATGTGAACTTTGAAGACGAAGCCTTTGAAGTTGAAAACAACTCAGAAAACTGAAGGCGAAAGCCTCGGAAGTTGAAGACAAAAGTCTCGGAAGAATGCAGCAGCACTTTGGCAAGAACTCCTGAACTCTCTAATTTCTGATTTCTGATCTTGATCTCCCTTGAAATGAAGACTTGAAACTCTATTTATAGAGTTCTAGAAATAACTAATTTTCAGTTATTTTGGACTGCGCAGGATGATTTGCGCAGCATTGGTTTGCGCAACATTGATTTGTGCAGATAGTTACTGGATCGTGGGCCGACTATCATGGACACATGGCATGATTTGCGCATGATCGTGCATGAACAGTTGCCACGTAATGAACAATCGATGGCATGAATGCCACGTGTAACTTAACAGTTATATTTGATAAAGTGCGCAGAGTTGAATTGCGCATACATGATTTGCGCAGACTCAAACTACGCAGCATTGGTTTGCGCTGCCAGCTGTCAGCCGCCCTCGAGCACTGTGCGGCGCAAGAAACGAACAGACTCCTTGTTATTCGCGCTGTCAGTTGTCAGAAAAGATTTGATTTGATTTAGTAATGATGACTTCTGCCACGTCAACTTGCGCAATCGGTTGTGTGCGCAAAGCAGTGTGCGCAATCGGATTGCTGCGCAATCTGTTGTCTGCGCAATTCATCAAAATGATGGGTTTCTTGATTTTTTGACTTTGTTGATTGATGCAACTTGATTTTTTAGGACCTACATCTTCGTATGCCACATATGCACAGAACTCGAGAGATCACAGCCGTCTATTGCGTGACTTTCGAAATCTTCTTCAGCAAGACTCAACCTTCGTCAAGTTGGCGTACCAAAAGAGTTTCTTGTCATTTAATGCGACTGACAAAAGCAATCACTGTCAGAGATTTTGTGTCAGTCGAGGCACGCTGAATCAAGACAGCTGGCAGTCTTATCTCAAGTCTGCGTGTATTGTGAGATCTTCATCTCAAGTTTGCGTGGATTCTGAAGTTTTCTTCCTCAAGTCTGCGTGGATTTTGAAGCTTTTCTGTCTCGAGTCTGCGTGGATCCTGAAGCTTCCTGTCCCGAGTTTGCGTGGATTTTGAAGCTTTCTACACCGAGTTTGCGTGGATTTTGTCTTCAACAAGTCTGCGTGGATTTCATCAAATTGGAGTACGTGGCAGCCATACCACTTATCTCTCGCCTGTGTGTCCTGTAACTTGCACATGACTCATGCATAATTGCCATGTGTCCAACAGTTACAGGCCACGTCCAGTAACTGCTCACAACCTTGCGTATGTTAAATCCTGCGTGATTTTCAACTAAGCACAGGCTGTGAAGAAAGTTATCTTTTCAGTTATTATTTTTGACTCTATAAATAGAGTTCTTTTTCTCATTCATTGTACAGATACATAGTTATCTACTGTCAAAATTTTGAGAGCTTTTCTTCTTCGCATGTCCAAGGGATAAAGTGATCGTCTTCTAGATCAGATTCCCACAGTTGTAATTTTCCCAGATACACAATAAATAAAGGAATTTATTTATGGAAAATAAATTGGCGACTCTGCTGGGGAAAACCATCTCCTCTTCTGAGATGGCAACAACTCAATGCGACACTTCGTCAATCGGCTCGACGAAGAAGGTGATGACGATCCAATTCGATCAACTCGCCTATGAAGAAATGCAGCGGGCTAAGAGTGGCAAGTCTACTTCAGCCTCCATCATCACTGCCAGTCGAAGGGACACTCTGTCTATGTCCCTAAGAATCAGTTGGCAGTCAATGGTGAAGTCTCTGCCACAGTGTCTACTCCTAACACTGGCAAGAACTCTACTGCAAGCACGCACACTCTTGTACGCTCGAAGATGACAGCAATCAAAGGTCATGCTGACAGTACTGGCTCCTTAGCCAAATCTGTTCCAGCGTGCAATCTCACATTCAAAAATCACGCTGACAGTACTGGCTCCTTAGCCAAATCTGTTCCAGCGTGTATTTCTAAAATTAAAAGTCATGCTGACAGTACTGGCTCCTTAGCCAAATCTGTTCCAGCGTGCAATTTCAACCCTAAAAGTCACGCTGACAGCACTGGTTCCTTAGCCAAGTCTGTTCCAGCGTGTACTTCCAAAGTCAAAAGTCACGCTAACAGTATTGGTTCTTTAACCAAGTCTGTTTCAGCGTGTATTTCATCTAAGAAGAATAGATCTTTAGCTATCTCTTCTTTACCAAGTTCTACTAGAACTGGGGGTGGTCTTCCACACAAAGTCCCTTCGAAAAGGAATAACTTTTTAGTTGTTCTTCTGCTCCTGTAGTTTTTACTTCAGGAACAGCTTTGACTGACAATTTTGTTAGTCAAAGAAAAGGAGATGGTCTTTTGACTACTCTTCCTTCTGGACATTCTATGTCTCAAAACTTGAAAGAGTCTAAGAAGAAACATTCCTTAATGTCTTCTTCTATGACTTCTTCAAATTGGGCACAGAATTTATCCAGAAAAGAGGGTCTGTTACCAACTCCTAATCAAAGGGATGGCTCAATTCTTCCTTCTCTGCAAATATCCAGATCAATGGAAGGAAAACTCCAAGTTTCCAAAACCAATGTGTCACCTCCAATTGATCTAAGAACAAAACTTAATCAAATCCGTTTGGAAAACACTTCTGGTGTTAAGAAACCATACCAGTCGGAATGAAAATAAGAGCCAGATGCAGAGTATGCAAGAAACTATGTGGCTCATTGTCACGCCCCGCTTTCCGGATGGAAGGGTGACGTCATAACACATCCCCAGGCTACGCGCCGAAATTCGCGATTGTCGCCTGTAAACATCAGCAGAATAGAAAATACAAGGAATTACATGGTATTAAAATATAGTGTAGCGTTATTACAGGGAACTTTTCCAGCAATATTGTGAAACCCGCAATTTTCTAGTAATTAATATTTTTTTTATTTTTGTTTGTTAAATTAATTTTCAGATTAGTATTATTATGTAAATGTAAAATTATTTTCAAAATAATTTACTTGGACTTTTGATTGACAGCCCAGACCCGAACCCGGTTCGAACCTGATTTGAGACTAAAATTATTTTTTATTAAAATAAGGTTTTAAAAAAAATATTAGTTATTTTTCTTCTAAAAAAAAATTATTTTTAGCCAAGTAGACCCATACCAATTTTTAAGGTTTATAGACTTGAGCCTCAAGCTTATTTACTAAATTGGAGACCAAAGTAAATTTTTACCAAATTATTTAGAATTTGTTTACTGGATTAAGCTCATTTTTAAACCTTAGGCCGAAGGCCCAACTCATAAACCATTAACCCTTAATGGATTCAAACCCATTAAGCTATTGCTAAAACTTATCATTTATTAGAAATGAATGGAGGGGTTTATTGTGGCTTTCAGTTTTATTGTGCTGAAGAAGCTTTCTTTTTCTTCAACCAAAAAGAAAAACTTTTGGCTTCCCCGACCCGAAACCGTCGGCCCCCTTGCCTTCACCACCGCCGGCGCCATCATGGTGGCCGTTGGCCATCCACCTCCCTCGGTAACCCCTCTTCCAATTTGCTTTATAAACCCCCTTCCTCATTCTTCATCATCCCATTCTTCCCCAACCTTCCTCTTCTAAACCTAGCCTTTCCCAAGAAAGTCCGGCGACCCTCTCCCGTGGCGACCCCCTCCGGTCGAGCCCTTCCCGGCGCACCCCTAGGCCGGCCGTCCGCCACTGACCGAGCCCGATCCCCGACCGCGGGCCTTTCCCGGCCGAACCGACCCCGGCGACCCCCTGCGCCCGCGTCTGGCTCTGTTCCGCGTTTGTCCGGTGTTTCTCTGACTCCGGCGAGCTTCTGTGCGCAACCCGTTGTCCGATCCAGAGCTTCGGTTCCGTTTTCGCAGCCGTACCCCGGCGAGGCGTGGTTCCGAGTCCGAGGCATCACTTCGGATTCTGTCAGTTTGGGTAAACTCTGGATCTTGGTTTTTAATTGTCTGTGATTTGGTCCAACCGATTCCTTCGGAATTCGGATTACGGTTTCGTATCCGTTCCATTTACGGTTTCGATTTTTTCCGGCAGCTTCGGAATTATGTACTGTGGTTTTTCCTTTTTAGGAAATTGGGTTCTGTGGAATTTTCTGATATTAATTCGGGTTTCCGATATTATTTCGGGTTTTCCGATATTTTTGGGAATTCCGTTTTATTTTCGGGTTCCCGAAATTGTTTCGGGATATATATATTCTGTGGTTGTTTTTATATATTAGGGGTATCCCTGGTTTGGGATTGTTTTGCAGGAAAGTCGGAGCGTTCCCAGTTTTTGGGTTGACCAAAACAGGGGAATGCTGCCGAAATTTTCGGGAAAATTATAAAATGATTTTAAAATGATTTTCTGTAATAATATTATTTTTTTTGGGCGACGACCTTATGGTCACTGGGCCCAGTGAAATGCAAACGCACCGTTTGTCCGGACGTTGAGGCAGAGTAGCTGAAACATGATGATTGGACCAATATCTGAGACTCATAAATTTTATTTTTAATTATTGGTTTGTAGGAAGTTTTCAGGACTAACCCAGTTTATTCTTATTTTAATTTGTGTAATGGTTTGTAGGGCATAAGCCCAGGCCTGTAATAAGTAGGAAGTAACTTTATTTTTATTTTTATTTTTCTGGGTTGTTTGAACGCGTAGGAGTAATTTTAAATATTTATTTATTAGAAATTCACGATTTTCTCATTAAGAAAATATATTTTTATATATATAGTTATAAAAGAAATACCAATCTTTTTCCAATAAATTGGTAAATTACGAGTTTTCCGAAATAGAATAGAAATTGGAATTTTTCTTTAAAATATAACGCACTAGAAAAAAAACGTGCTTTGATTGTGATGTTGGTATTGTTAACTCAAGACTAAAATTAACTAGGAAAGACAAATAGATTGTAACTAGACAGTTTGAGTTTGTTCTGAAACCAGTTCTCCGGAAAATTGTAGGATTTCCAAGGAGTGCGTAAACTACGAATACCGAAGTGCAAGACCTTGACAACTGGAAATTAAGGCAAGTACATTTATGTAGATTTTACAATTATTTTCACAATTGTTTCATTGCAAGTTTAAACCACTGTTACACGAACTCCTTCGGGAGCATGATCGTACTGTTGGGGACTGGGGAGTAGAGTGTGGATATGACCAAATCCAAACTTAGGATAATGAATGTGTTAGCTTTCCCCTCTTCACACGGGACAAGCCATACCGTATCGTTAGGATACTATTGTAACCCAAACCGGTCATATTCATTACCTATTCACATCACTGTACTGTACTATTTCAAAAAACTGCTCATCTTTAAATTGTTTAAAAATGCATGATTTTAATTGTCATTTTAATTGTTAAAGTTTGCATGAATTGTACTTTGCTCCCTCCTGACTGGAGATAACATTTTAGGTATTACTGAGGATCTGGAGATGATGATCAATAGCTATTACGATCCCGACCTGTACCCGGCGGTACTTCCACCTGAGGAGGATTTGTGGCATCGACATAGATGCTACTTAGTTGTGGAGAGTTTTTAGTTCTGTTTTAATTTCAGTTGTGAACCTTGTATTTGGAACAAGTTTTAATATCGTTAAATAAATGTTGTGGCAACATTGAAATTTAAATT
>JANAVB010003600.1:8167530-8202530 GCA_029216955.1 Iris pallida
TGCCTACTTATGATAGACAGCGTTGTTTTCTGGAAGTAAGACTTGAAGATAGCAGTTTGAGAACAATGCTCCGAATAATCCTCTAAATATTTCTCGTGAACAATTCCGTTAACCTGGGATCAGGCTGTGAATTCCGAGCCTCCCTTGGGCTAAATAAAGGACATCTATTGATGTTACTGTCAGATAGATGTTGAGCCTCCCTTGGGCTAGTGCACCCTAGTTGAAACTAGATACACGGATTTCCGAGATTTCAGAATACTGATCAGCTCTTTTGTTATTTATGTTACGGGATATCTAGGGATATTCGGTTGTTCTCCCCTCCCAAATGCCTCCTAATATTCAGAAATTTCCAAAAATTTCCGAAGATCGGAAATTTGTCTATCTCCTAAATTTCTCAAAAATTTCGGCAGAGTCTCCTTTGTATGTAGGAGCCCCGAAAATTTACAAGAAACAATTCTATAATGACAGAAAATATGGGCTCGCCGACCCCTTCGTGGAGCAACTCTCAACACCGGAACCATGCAAGGAATAAAAGAACAGAAAGAAACTGGAGATTTATACCTGAGCAGGCATTTATTACCTTTCCTTTAGCAATAGATCAATGCGCGGCTTGTAAATGGCTTTGCAGTTTGTCAAATAGAGCAAATGTTTATTTAACTATGCAAGACTTTATAATATTAACCATATGTGTACAGGTACAGATATATATGTATGTATATATGTATGTAGATACATTTATAAAGATAATATATATATTATATATATATATATATATATATATATATATATTATATATATATATTAGGTGTAGATTTATATATATATATTTATAATATGTATATAATGTATATATTATATATATTGTATATTATATATATATATTATATATATATTTATATATTATATATATATATTATATACATGTGTAGGTAGTATAACGAGAATTAAAACAAAAGAAACTCTTCCATATTGCATGAAGCAAAAGAATGTAATATAAACGAAATTATTTCTAACTATAGATATACACAAAATTGAGTAACTACGTAATGAGTAGAGAGAAGCAGGGTCCTTTTTACCTTTCCGGCGTACGGTCCAGTTGTTCAGTTCCAAATTTTTATGACAACTTACATTGGAGAGTCCCATATGTTCATTTGTGTTTGTTTGTTCATGGAGAGTCCAATAGTTCATGTCCATAAATCGCAAGTCCAAAGTCCGTGTTCAAAATTGATTTCTCTACTTGTGTCCATTCGATTATCCACTTGTTCGAAATATCTTACCTAAATATTTAATACTTTTGTTTATGTCAAATTAAACATCTACTAGAAATTAGAATTTGCAACATTTTAATATATCATGACTTGATTTAAGTATTATTAAATTCAGAATTTAACTAAACAAAATTCAGAGATACTATCTTAACTTATATTCCAATCTTATGATATGAAATTTTGATTTTTAGAAGTTAAACCATATACTTCAATTTTCTGGTATTACCAAAATATTTATGAAGCTATAATTTCAGAATTTTAACATGAAAATAAAAGAATAAATATAATTTTCATTAACCTAGATGGAAAAACTTGAGAAGAAGAAGGAGGTGAGGACTTGCCTTGGGTTGAGAATGTCCTAACCTTCTTCACAAACCCTAATTAGAACCCAATAGCAAAATAATACTTTGTTAGTAACCTAACCTAGTTGGAATTGAAACAAAATATAAGGATTGAGGAAGAAGAGGGAAAATCACCTAGGTTTCTTCTGGGGAGTTGAAGTAGAGGAGGAAGGAGATGAAGATGGAGAAGAGGATGGAGTAGTGGATGAGGAGGAGGCGGCGGCGGGCGTCGGGCGGCGGCAGCGGCGTCGGGCGGCGGCGGCGGCGGGCTCCGGCCGGCAGCAACAGCGGCAGTAGTGGAGAGGGTGGGGGGTCGGGTGAGTGTGTGTGTGAGTGTTTTTTGTTTTGTTTTGTTTCTTTTTTTTTTCCTTCTCTTTCTTCTATGTGTGTGTGTGTTTATATAGAAAGGGAGGGGGTGGATAAGTTGTGCTGTGGGGTGAGGTGTGTTTGTGTGTGGGGGAGGGAAAAGAATTAATGGGGAGTGGTGAGGTGTATTCTTTCTCCACCCTTCTAATGTACACATGGCATGACATGTGTCATGCCATGAAAAATTCTATTTAATAATTTTTTTTTTGAAGCAAATAATAATTGATAATAATAATAAATATAATAATAATAATAATAATAAGAGTGTGACAAGTCTACTCCCCTTAGAAAAATTTCGTCCTCGGAATTTGAAATAACTAGTACAACGATTGATTGCTAACCTGGATTAGGGAATAGATACGGATATTGCTTCCGCATGTCTTCTTCCTTCTCCCAAGTTGAATCTCCAGGTGAGTCCTTGCTCCATGCGACTCGTACTAATGGAATGACCCGATTGCGGAGTACCTTTTCTCTTCGATCCAAGATCCCAACGGGTCTCTGTTCGGTCCGTAGTGTAGGTCCAACGGTGATTCTGAATGATCGAGTATATGGCTTGGATCAGACACATATCTTCGTAATTGGGAAACATGGAATACATTATGAACTCCCTCTAGTGTTGGGGGTAAAGCAAGCCGATATGATACATTCCCTACTTTTTCCAATATGTCGAAGGGCCCAATGTATCTCGGACTCAATTTTCCTCTGGTCCCGAATCTGATGGTTCCCTTGGTTGGTGAAATCTTTAGAAAACATGATCTCCAGGTTGAAATTCCAGTATTCTTCGATGCTTATCAGCCCACATTTTCTGTCTGTCCTGGGCTGCTTGCAAGTGACTTCTTATTATCTTGACCATGTCCACAGTTTGTGTCACTAGTTCTGGTCCTAACAACTGTCTTTCTCCTACGTCGGTCCAGCATACCGGCGATCTGCACTTTCTACCATACAGTGCTTCAAAAGGAGCCATTTTGATACTATCATGATAACTGTTGTTATATGAAAATTCCACCAGATGTAGATGATCATCCCATGCTCCCCCAAAATCTAAGGTACAAGCTCTCAGCATGTCTTCTAGTGTCTGAATGGTTCTTTCAGACTGGCCGTCTGTTTGGGGGTGATAGGCGGAGCTAAATTTCAATTGAGTGCCAAGGTTTTCCTGCAAGCTTTTCCAGAAGTGTGAAGTGAATCGGGTATCTCTATCCGATACTATACTTACTGGTACTCCATGTTGACTGACAATCTGTTTCATGTACAATTCTGCCAGTATCTCTGTTGACTGTCCAACTCGAAAAGGAAGAAAACGAGCGGACTTTGTAAGTCTATCTACAATGACCCAAATAGCATTATTACCTCTTTGGGTCTTTGGCAGTCCTGTCACAAAATCCATCGTGAGATGCTCCCACTTCCATTCGGGTATGGGCAGCGGCTGAAGAAGTCCTACTGTCCTTTGATGCTCTGCTTTCACTTGTTGACAGACGAGACATCTGGACACGAATCTGGCGATTTCTCTCTTCATCCCGTGCCACCAAAACGTCTGTCTCAAATCTTTATACATCTTAGTGCTGCCCGGATGAATAGAATATTGTGAGTTATGGGCTTCTGTCATGACCTCCGTTCTCAAACTTCCACTGGGTACACATTACCGATCTCCGAATCTGAGCGATCCGTCCGGATGCTTCCTTATCCCGGTCTGGAGTCCTGCTTCTGTTTGTTTCCAAATTTTCTGAAGTTTTGGATCACTTTGTTCGGCTTCCTTAATTCTATCTATTAAGGAGGATTGCACTTGTAAGTTTTGCCATATCCCTTCGATTATCGGGCATATTACTTCAATTCCCATTTTCCTCAAATCCTCAAGGATTTCCTTGGGTGTATTTAGAAAGAAAGCTTCAGGTCTTCTACTTAAGGCATCGGCCACTTTATTAGCCTTGCCTGGATGATATGTTAGCTCCATATCAAAATCCTTCAGTAACTCCAACCATCTTCTTCGCCTCATATTGATCTCCTTTTGTGTGAAGACATATTTCAAGCTCTTGTGATCGGTATAGATTTTGATTCTTTCTCCGTATAAATAGTGTCTCCATAACTTGAGTGCAAATACCACTGCTGCAAGTTCGAGATCATGAGTTGGATAATTTCTTTCATGTGTTTTTAATTGTCTGGATGCATATGCTATGACTCTTCCGTGCTGCATTAGTACACATCCTAGACCCTTTCCTGATGCATCACTATATATCTCATATCCACCTGAACCGGATGGTAATGCCAGTATTGGGGCTGAAATTAATCTTTTCTTTAACTCGTCAAATGCGGTTTGACATTTCTCTGTCCAGTTAAACTTTTCTTCCTTCCGGGTAAGACGGGTTAAAGGTTCTGCAATCCTTGAAAAATTCTCTACGAATCTTCGGTAATAACCATCCAACCCCAAGAAACTTCGAATTTCCGCTACAGACTTAGGTGTCGGCCAAGACTTAACTGCTTCTACTTTCTTCGGGTCTACTGAGATGCCTTCTCCGCTGACAATATGCCCTAGAAATGGTATTTGATCCAGCCAAAATTCACATTTACTAAGCTTGGCATATAATTTTTCCTCCCGCAGAGTTTGCAATACTATCCTCAAGTGCTTTTCATGCTCTTCTTCACTTTTGGAGTATATAAGAATGTCATCAATGAACACAATCACAAACTTATCCAGATATTGGTAAAATACTCGATTCATCAGATCCATAAATATAGCTGGTGCATTTGTCAACCCGAATGACATAACTAAGAATTCGTAATGCCCATACCGAGTCCTAAATGCAGTCTTTGGAATATCTTCTCTTTTTACCTTCACTTGATGATATCCGGACCTCAAATCAATTTTTGAAAATACCCTTGCCTCTCCTAACTGATCAAATAATTGATCGATCCTAGGTAAGGGATATTTGTTCTTGATGGTAACCTCATTCAAAGCCCTATAATCAATTACTAGGCGTAGGGTACCATCCTTCTTTTTCACAAATAATACCGGCGCACCCCATGGCGAAGCGCTAGGCTGAATAAATCCCTTGGATAATAATTCTTTTATTTGTTTGTTTAACTCAGCCAGCTCCTCCTTGTTCATTGGGTTATATCTTTTTGGCTATGGGTGCAGCTCCAGGTATTAAATCTATAGAGAATTCTACAGCTCTATCTGGGGGTAGCCCTGGCAATTCTTCTGGGAACACGTCCTTAAATTCTTCTACTACTCTTGGAAATGGTTGTTTTGCCACTCCTTGCAGCAGTACTGGTAGTTCAAATTTCTCTAATTCTTCTGCATTGAATTCATTCTGGTCCCTTACAAATTCACAAAATTCTCCGTCAGGGAGTTGAAAGGAAACTTTCCCCTGACCGCAATCTATGTTGGCTAATGTTGCAGTTAACCAATCCATACCCAATATTATATCATAGTTGCTTGTTGGGAAAACGAGCAACCGGGTACGAAAAGCTCCTTCACCCAATTTTATGGGACATCTACTACATACCCGACTGACTTCTACTACTCCATTACCGGTAAGGACTTTCAGCAATTTAGGCAGAGGTTGTGACTCTATTTTACGTTGTGATATAAAAGAAGATGCTATAAATGAATGGGTAGCCCCGGAATCAAATAATACTGATGCTGGATATGCAAAAATTAAAATAGTACCTGAAATTACTTCTCCGGGAATATTAGCGTCTTCGACTCCCATCACAAATGCTTGCCCTTGCTTATTCCTTTTCTTGTTATTATTTTGGACTTGAGTCGCCCGTTGTGCCTGTTGAAATTGATATGTCTGAGGTGCATAGGGCGGCCTGTACTGATTTCCATAAGCCATGGCTGCTTGTGACGTTGGTGCCTGCATCATAGGTCAAGGTTGGGTTCCTTGAACTGGAGGTCGGTATCCCTGATTGTAGCTTTGTGTGATTGCTCCAGTTGCAGGCATTTGAGGGCATTGATGGGTTGGATGATTACCTGCCCCACATTTCAAACAGAGCCCTAATCTTCTCCTACATATATTTATCTTATGACCTGGTTTATGGCAGTAATTACAGACAACGGATCTGTCTTGGTTGCCGTTCTGAGGACGCTTAGGCGGTCCCTGCCAATGATTCTTGTTGGAGGATGCCCCCTCCTCAAAAGTCCTCTTAGGTTGTGGAGACCGGAAAGGTTGTTCTTCCTTCAGTATCCTTTCTTGGTCTCGAGCAGCTTCTGTTGCCTCTGAAAATGTTCGGCATCTATAAGAGGCGACCCTACTTTTCAGTTGGGTCCCAAGTCCTTCTACGAACCTGGATATCTTTGTGTCTTCATCTGCTATCATATTGGAGGCAAATCGACTAAGCCGGGAAAATTCCGCAACATACTCATCAACTGTACGTCTCCCCTGTTTCAGGTAGTTGAACTGCCGTTCTAATTCTATCCGCGCAGACTTGGGATAGAATCTATCTTCAAATTTCTTCTTGAATTCTGTCCATGACATGTCCTCATCAGAATCTTCGGGGTACTCGGCACTCCACCAGTATCCAGCTATGTCTTCCAGCTGGATGCGGATTGCGGGTACCATGTCCTCAGGTTTAACTTTGGCAGCCTTCATTAGGCCTTCAATGGTCCTCAGCCATTGACTCGCTTCCATTGCATTTTCAGTCCCTTTAAATTTGGGCGGCCTAAGATCCCTGAACTCTTTTAGGGTTTTATCCTTGGTATTATTTGAATTCTGCATTTGTTCTAGTATCGTGGCATTTGTGGCATGGGCAGCATTGGCCTGTTGATTATTGGATTCCAATAATCGCTGGAACAATTGGAACATGTCAGCCACGGTTGGCTCCGTTGATGTTTGCGGTAGTGGATTGTTTGATTGAGTATGATTGTCCATATCCTGAAATAAAGACACAATCCCTCAGGAATTATTTCGGCTCACAATGTTCATTCATAACAAGGCATACAACAGAGTCATATATATATTTCATTAAAAGAGAGTATTACAAAAAGTGGCTCCCACTCTCAACTTCACATTTGTTTACATCCATTTTCATCTAACCTACTTGTATCACTCCACCTCCCAAAATGTGACATAGTATCTATCTTTAACTATCCTTTCTTGTATACACATCTGCCGATTTCAAAATAGCACACGGCAGACAAAAAGATTCCTTCTTCACTGTACATATGTTGGTTAGGTTTTTCTTATTCTAAGGCCTCGATGAGGATTCTTTCCTCAGTGAGGATGTCAACTTCTGGATGGAGTCTTTCAAAATCATCTAATGTACCCTCATATCCATGTAGTCCGATATAAATACGGTTTGGGTCTCGGACATGCAGGCAGTAAGTTATATTGGCCTGATATACTTCGGCTCCGTCTTCAATGTCCCTGACAATGGGACGAGTGACTGCATAGAATATTTGATAAACATGGATATCGTACCAGTCAGGTGCGTTCCACATTAGTCTGGCATAGCGCTGGTATAAGTATATAGTGTAATCACTTCCGTCCCATTCCAAACTTGGCATAAACAGATCCATACCTACATTCATAGTATCTTTAAGAAAATATTGACCAGGAATAAAATATAGGAAAAGCATATTTATTTATAGATAGCATAACATGCTTCTACTATATATATATATATGCTACATACATTCATATGTTACTTACCTATTAGTGCCTAATACTTATTTTACATATCTCATTACATATTTTCACACACACCCTATACAAAGTCAAAGATCTAATACTTGTTTACATATTTATATTTATACATCTTCTTCTTGCTGGAGGGTTTCTAAATCCACATACGTCTTATATTTAGAATCCTTGCTTCTGGGTGGGCCTGCTTCCATTCTTCTAGTGTACCGTTGCGTTCATTCTCTGGACCTTCCGATGGTTCTGCCTTGATTAATACATAATAGTGCACTGTATTATAATATACTTTCCTTTCGTCCACTATATCTGTCACTACTGGGTACTTCAGCTCGTAGTGTACTCCATAAGCTTCTATCATCCCCTTTGGAGCTACTTTCCACATCTTCCTTACAAATGCATAATACTCATCCAGGCTGTGACTATCGTTTCCTAATCTTGCAAAGGGCACGAAGCGGGACATGATCTACATTAAGAATTTCTTGAGTCAATATCCATTTACTAGAATTACATAGTTGGCTAGAAAAGAGGTAATCAACTACTAACTATTAATATTTCCTCCTTAGAGATTCCTAGAGTGTGATTGGGATTCGTAGTGCTCCTTATGATTCTATAACCTACGTTTTATCCGAACCTATGTCCTATCCTAGATTTCCCATTCTTGCTGACCTGCATGGGCCACCACTTAAAGGACATGTCACGCCCCGCTTCCCGGATGGAAGGGTGACGTCATAACACATCCCCAGGCTACGCGCCGAAATTCGCGATTGTCGCCTGTAAACATCAGCAGAATGGAAAATACAAAGAATTATATGGTATTAAAATATAGTGTAGCGTTATTACAGGGAACTTTTCCAGCAATATTGTTACAGATTATTACAAAAATAGAATTGCAAATGACAACGATACTGCTGGTCATAACAGTGGGTAGTCCAGACAGTTACTCCTCGTTGTAGTGCAGCGATACTTCGGCGGAGGCGTCTTCTTCTTCTTCACCTAGTGAACAAATACTAGGTCGTTTAGAAAACGACGAGCAAGTCCTCGGCCAAGAACGGTAAAAGTTAAACAAAATAATGAAGATGTAGTTTTAAAAGAAGAGACATGGTATACTAAATTGCACTGCTATATATATATATTTTAGTAAAACATGAATGAAGATCAATGTCCTACTCCATGAATAATAAGATTTCCGAGCTTCCCTTGAGCTTTTAATAGGAATTGCTTCCCTTGAGCAATTAATGACACTGCCTACTTATGATAGACAGCGTTGTTTTCTGGAGTAAGACTTGAAGATATGCAGTTTTGAGAACAATGCTCCGAATAATCCTCTAAATATTTCCCGTGAACAATCCCGTTAACCTGGGATCAGGCTGTGAATTCCGAGCCTCCCTTGGGCTAAATAAAGGACATCTATTGATGTTACTGTCAGATAGATGTTGAGCCTCCCTTGGGCTAGTGCACCCTAGTTGAAACTAGATGCACGGATTTCCGAGATTTCAGAATACTGATCAGCTCTTTTTGTTATTTATGTTACGGGATATCTAGGGATATTCGGTTGTTCTCCCCTCCCAAATGCCTCCTAATATTCAGAAATTTCCAAAAATTTCCGAAGATCGGAAATTTGTCTATCTCCTAAATTTCTCAAAAATTTCGGCAGAGTCTCCTTTGTATGTAGGAGCCCCGAAAATTTACAAGAAACAATTTCTATAATGACAGAAAAATATGGGCTCGCCGACCCCTTCGGTGGAGCAACTCTCAACACCGGAACCATGCAAGGAATAAAAGAACAGAAAGAAACTGGAGATTTATACCTGAGCAGGCATTTATTACCTTTCCTTTAGCAATAGATCAATGCGCGGCTTGTAAATGGCTTTGCAGTTTGTCAAATAGAGCAAATGTTTATTTAACTATGCAAGACTTTATAATATATAACCATATGTGTACAGGTACAGATATATATGTATGTATATATGTATGTAGATACATTTATAAAGATATATATATATATATATATATATATATATATATATATATATATATATATATATATATATATATATATATATATGTATATTTATATATATGTAGGTGTAGATTTATATATATATATATTTATATATATATGTATATATATGTATATATATATATAAATATATATATATATATATATATATATATATTTATATATATATGTATATATATGTATATATATATATAAATATATATATATATATATATATATATATATATATATATATATATATATATATATATATATATATATATATATATATATATATATATATATACATGTGTAGGTAGTATAACGAGAATTAAAACAAAAGAAACTCTTCCATATTGCATGAAGCAAAAGAATGTAATATAAACGGAAATTATTTCTAACTATAGATATACACAAAATTGAGTAACTACGTAATGAGTAGAGAGAAGCAGGGTCCTTTTTACCTTTCCGGCGTACGGTCCAGTTGTTCAGTTCCAAATTTTTATGACAACTTACCATTGGAGAGTCCCATATGTTCATTTGTGTTTGTTTGTTCATGGAGAGTCCAATAGTTCATGTCCATAAATCGCAAGTCCAAAGTCCGTGTTCAAAATTGATTTCTCTACTTGTGTCCATTCGATTATCCACTTGTTCGAAATATCTTACCATAAATATTTAATACTTTTGTTTATGTCAAATTAAACATCTACTAGAAATTAGAATTTGCAACATTTTAATATATCATGACTTGATTTAAGTATTATTAAATTCAGAATTTAACTAAACAAAATTCAGAGATACTATCTTAACTTATATTCCAATCTTATGATATGAAATTTTTGATTTTTAGAAGGTTAAACCATATACTTCAATTTTCTGGTATTACCAAAATATTTATGAAGCTATAATTTCAGAATTTTAACATGAAAATAAAAGAATAAATATAATTTTCATTAACCTAGATGGAAAAACTTGAGAAGAAGAAGGAGGTGAGGACTTGCCTTGGGTTGAGAATGTCCTAACCTTCTTCACAAACCCTAATTAGAACCCAATAGCAAAATAATACTTTGTTAGTAACCTAACCTAGTTGGAATTGAAACAAAATATAAGGATTGAGGAAGAAGAGGGAAAATCACCTAGGTTTCTTCTTGGGGAGTTGAAGTAGAGGAGGAAGGAGATGAAGATGGAGAATAGGATGGAGTAGTGGATGAGGAGGAGGCGGCGGCGGGCGTCGGGCGGCGGCAGCGGCGTCGGGCGGCGGCGGCGGCGGGCTCCGGCCGGCAGCAGCAGCGGCAGTAGTGGAGAGGGGGGGGGGGGGTCGGGTGAGTGTGTGTGTGAGTGTTTTTTTTTTTCCTTCTCTTTCTTCTATGTGTGTGTGTGTTTATATAGAAGGGGAGGGGGTGGATAAGTTGTGCTGTGGGGTGAGGTGTGTTTGTGTGTGGGGGAGGGAAAAGAATTAAATGGGGAGTGGTGAGGTGTATTCTTTCTCCACCCTTCTAATGTACACATGGCATGACATGTGTCATGCCATGAAAAATTCTATTTAATATTTTTTTTTTTGAAGCAAATAATAATTGATAATAATAATAAATATCATAATAATAATAATAATAAGAGTATGACAAACACTCATATTAATCATTCTCTATATAATCAAGAGCCATCAAGACCCAAGAACAGGAAATATACTCCTCAATCTTCACAAACAGATTTACGAGAACACCTTCAACAGAAGAGAAGGAGTAATTCTATGACAATGGACCATGCTGAATGTGACTTCCAGCCAAGTGTCATAATTCAATGCAGATGTCAATCAATGGTTCAGGACCATGTTGATCATGAATGTGACTTCCAGCCAAGAGTCACAATGCAATGCAGATGTCAAACTAAACGACAATCTGTCTTCAATCGGATTCAGTGTGAACCTATGCCTGATGAAGATGAGCCTTTGTTTGCTTCTGTTAACATGACCTCCCGGGATACTGGGGGCAGAGCTGATAGTCCAGATGGAGTATATAGAAACACCAGAGCAAGAGTCCTGGCTTCTAGTCAAAGAAATTTGATCTCTGAAGATGATTCTGAATTTCTTGGAGAATTCAACTTTCTACCTCTTCCTACTGGGGGTAGTTCTCCTCTAAATGACTTTGATGCACGAAGTAGTGATTCAGAGCATACAACATCCACTAATTCATCAATAATCCCTCGTACAGTCACGACATATATAGTGGATGGGAATACTGAATTGAACAACGAACCTTCTTTTTCGGTGACTCCTCAAGATCAAAGGATTGCTTCTTTGGAACAGCAAATGAAGTCTATGGCTGACACTATGAAGTCGATGTATGAACTCATGGCAGCTCAGTTGCAAAATTGACAGATTGTACCAGATGCCATACCAACTGACACTGATATGAGTCCAGTACAAGTTCCTCCAGCAGTACAATCTAATACTCCTGGACCAGCTCAACTAAATCCTAGTCTCTCTGGAGCTGGGGGTAGTGCTTACAATGCTGTTCCTCCTCCCAACTATTCTCTACAAGCTACAACTCCACAATCCTCCGGAGTTGTTAATGAAGAATTGAGGAATCTCAAAACTCAATTCGAGGCATTCAAACAGAAAGATGGTTTACAAAGATTAGGCATCAAGCAACCTTATCCGATAGAATGGAAGCAAGTATCATATCCTCCTAAATACAAGCCTCCTACTATCTCATTCTATGATGGAACCACTTCTCCAAGTCAGTTTATTAATCACTTTGAAGTAATGACTGACCAGCTGCAACCAAGTGACGCCCTCCTTACTCGGGTGTTTGTTGGAGTCTCAAGGGAACTGCTTATGAATGGTATAGAAGTCTCCCAGATGGGAGCATTACCTCATTTGTCGGTTTCAAACAGATGTTTCTTGAACGGTTCTATGAAGGGCTCAATGACATGACTATGTCTGCTCTTATTAGAATCAAGCAGAAAAATAATGAAACTACATAAGAGTATATTGAACGGTTTCGAAGAGAAGCTCTGAAGATGCCTCTTGGAACTCCTGATGCTGTCACTATCGACACATGCAAATCAAACTTGTTGCCAATCATCAACATGTGGACAGGATCCACCCAATTCCAAGACTGGCCTTCCTTCATAGTTAGTGCCAAAGTCGCAGAAATTAGTGCTGAAACCTTCAAAGGTTTAGGAGTGCAGATGACTCCCAAAGAAACAGGTCAAGGTACTAACAATAAAAACAATGCTCGCAAGGGAAAAGAAACTCTTGAAGTTAATCTTCAGAGCAAAGATGCATCAATTGTTCAAGCTCCTGCCTCTACAACTCAACAACCAAGAACACCTCGCCCCAAAGAAGAATATTCTTTCGATGACGACGACGTCCTTGGTATCTTTGAATGTCTGCTGAAAGGTAATAAAATACAATTACCTGAGATCAAGAAACCTGATGAAGTTGGTAAGACAAATCATCCCAAATACTGCCCATATTACATGTTATGTACTGAAAGGAAAGATCCAAAAAATGATTAAATCTGGAGCTATCTCTCTTACTCCGAAAGAGAAGACTGTCACCTCCAATGTCGTCTCTATGCAATTCGGAGATTTTTCTTCTCAACTCCTTGAAAGTGGGATCGTTCCTATTCCCAAGGCAACTCTTGAAATAGTGAATATTCCTCCTCCGCAATCTGAAGGATTAGTGCCAATCACTTTAGAAACTGGAGAAATTATGTGGATTCATCCTGATCTAGTGGCAGATTTTGCATCTCCTCCTCTTCAAAGGACTACTTCTCGAAAGTCTAAGAAGGCTGGAAAGATTAAGTCATGTCATATGACGTCTTTTGGGTCTACCTCCGACACAGAGCCAAAAGAAAAGGAAGAAGCACTTGCTGGTGCTACTCGAACGGGGAAACCTTATCTAAAGAATTATTCTAAGAATCCTGAGGATACTCCTGATATCCCTCCAGCTGATAAAGATGCTCCTAATGTTCCTCCTGAAGAAGAATCATCCACTGCACCTGTTCCTTCAACTACCCCAGTCGAACCTGTTTCTTCCAAGCCCACAGTTCTGGAGAAAGGCAAACAACAGGCTCGGTTTGATAAACCAATCAAGAAGTCCCCTCCTCTTGGGCTTCAGAAGCCTGACAACTTCGACACTCTAGCTCAACTTGCTAATACTCCAGCTAGAATGTCCCTCTTTGAACTTCTACGTCTTTCTAAAGAGACTCGGGAGACGTTAAGTGAAGCACTTCTTCAAGCTGACTCTTGTCTTACACAATTGAAAAAGCCAGATGCGGAACCTGTCACTTGCTTACATTGCAACAGTGTACTGGAGATTATCCCAAATATCACCTTTACACAAGACGACATGCTATTGGAGGATAATCGACATGATTGGCCTCTCTACTATACCGGTTATATCGATACGATGAAGATAGATCGTATCCTTATTGATCCAGGGTCTGCTATAAGCATAATGCCAAAGAGCCTATTGGATGAACTAAAAATCCCTCTTCACAAGCTCTCCAAGACGGTTACTACTATCCTGGGATTCAATCAAAGCCGAAGCGAGCCTTTGGGAAAGATTCATCTGAAGCTTCAAATAGATGATTTCAGATCCAAAGTCACTTTCTATGTGATCGAGATCGTGGGATCCTATAATCTTCTTCTGGGGAGGCCCTTTCTTCATGACAATAATGTGGTGACTTCTACTCTTCATCAGTGTTTTAAATACATTGATAGCAATGGAAGAGTACAAAAAGAAGTGGCTGATATAAATCCCTTCCATGGGGTTGAAGCTTATTTCAATGATTCCCGGATGTACAAAGAAGAATATACAAGGGTCATACAAGCTATGAAGAAAGAGGATGCACAAAGTGAGACTTTAATAATCCCTGTTAAAGGTCGAACTACTCAGCAACAATCTCCCAAACTCTCTGGAGAAGGTTCTTTCATCATTCCAGTGAGTGGACGGATCTCTCCGTTATCTCAGTCGTCTGCTCAAGATACAATGACCATTCCTGTCAGTGGGCGTACTACGGTTCCTGTATCTTCACACATGAAACATGATACTCTGCTAATTCCAGTTGGAGGGCGGACTACTCTTCCATCTCAAACTTCAAGGGAGCTCACCTCTTCTGAGCTATTTGTTATCGATCTTAATCGAAACAAAACTTCTTCTCTTTCTTCTTCTCCCCCTTTAGTCATTGATTTGGCTAAGATCTCTAAGGCTCAGCCTTCTCCCAATGTAAATATTGCTGCTTTTATATTTAATGAAAAGTCTCCATCTTTGCAGTACGTTGATGTGTGCAATTATGTTCATAGTTATTTACATTTGTTAGATGACTTGAGCACAATAACCATAGGGGTTGTACAGACTGTTCATACCGATGTATCCCTAGAACCTGTACAATCTTCATACTTTCTAGTTCCCAGCAGAAAGCCAGGAGACATTCTAATATTCTTCTATAAAGGGCCCCAAAGTCCTTCTGACTTAGAAGATGATGACAGAAATGATGATACTGGAAGATTACAACTACGTCGTTATAGTTAACAATCTAAAGACATCATCAAAAATATGGGCTATGACTTCAGAACTGGCCTCAATAGTGGAAAAGGAAGAAAAATGCCTGTTCGTATTCCTCCTCTGAAATATGGAAGGACGAAATGCGGATTGGGCTATATCGCTCCTACTCCTGTTATCAATATTATCCATGAAGATCCCGAGTCTGATGAAGATAAGAGATCTGATTCTTCTAGTACCACTTCTTGGGATTCCGATACGAGTATCGGTGACTTCTACTGCAACATTCTGTCTTCCAACATGGTTTCCATTGACCGTTCTGAAGAAAGTGATGAAGACGAAGAAGAATTTGAAATCTCACCTGAATCAGAACAATGGGCCCAAAGGTTAGATAATCAATGGGAGTTCCTTTTCGAGCAAAAAGAACCTCCGACTGAAGATAAACTTGTTCAAATAGATGTTGGTGAAGAGGGATCCCCCAAACCAATATTCATCAGTGAAAGTCTTTCAGAAACTGATAAGCAAGATATGATCAAACTCATTCGTGATTACATCGACGTTTTCGCTTGGAGTTATGAAGATATGCCAGGACTTGATCCACAAATCGCAACTCACAAGCTCAATATCTTGCCGAATACTAAACCGGTCAAACAACAACAGCGACGATTTCGTCCAGACATTATGGATGCAATTGAAGCTGAAGTCAATAAACTCATGACCTCCAGGTTTATTAGAGAGGAACAACATCCCGATTGGGTGGCTAACATAGTTCCTGTCCTTAAAAAGACTAGCAAAATCAGAGTATGCATAGACTTCCGTGATCTCAATGCGACATGTCCTAAAGACGAATTCCCTCTACCAATCACTGATGTCATGATCGATAATACCTGTGGATTTGAACGAATGTCATTCATGGACGGGTATTCTGGATACAATCAGATTAAAATGTTTCCAGACAACGAGAAGCACACTTCTTTCAGAACGCCGATTGGTACATACTGTTATACAGTTATGCCATTCGGTCTCAAGAATGCAGGAGCAACTTATCAACGAGCCATGAGTACTATATTCCGTGAACATTTACGGAAAACAGTCGAATGCTACGTTGATGATATTGCAGTCAAAAGTCGACAAAAGGAGGATCATATCCAAGATTTGAAGACTATTTTTGATCTAATGCGTAAGCATCAATTAAAGATGAACCCTACTAAGTCCTTCTTAGGCGTCTCTAGTGGTAAATTTCTCGGCTTCGTCATTACCTCTAAAGGTATACACGTGGATCCCGAGAAGATCAAAGCCATTCAAGAGATGCGTCCTCCACGCACCTTAAAAGAGCTACGAGGATTTCAAGAAAGGATCGCTTATATCAGGAGATTCATCTCTAATTTGTCAGGACGCTGCAGACCATTCAACAAACTTATGAAGAAAGGTGTTTCTTTTGTCTGGAATGATGAATGTCAGAAAGCATTCGATAATATAAAACAATATCTGATGAGCCCTCCAGTATTGGTACCTCCCGTTTCAGGAATTCCATTTCTCCTATATACTCGAGCAATGAGTCATTCATTGGGTGCATTACTCGCTCAAAAGAATCAAAATGGTCATGAACAAGCCATCTACTATCTCAGTCGCACTATGACCGGAGCTGAACCTCGATATTCACCGGTCGAAAAAAAATGTCTAGCCTTGATGTTTGCTGTCCAAAAGACATGACATTATATCATTGGCCAGACTATTCATGTCATCTCCAGGATCAATCCTATACGGATCATGATGAAGAAATCCAGTATTTTGAATTCTCGATTAGCTAACTGGGGAATCCTACTTGCTCAGTATGACATGCATTATATTCCTCAGAAGTCAGTCAAAGGACAAGCTTTAGCTGATTTTCTGGCTGCTCATTCAATTCCAGAAAATTCAAAACTCTATGACGAAATTCCAGATGAAGTCCTAGATTCAAACCAAATTGCTGAAGAAGATCCTACTTGGCATCTATTCTTTGATGGAGCTTCAAGGATAGGTCCTAATGGTGATATTGTCGCTGGAGTTGGAATCGTTCTTGTATCGCCAGAAGGTCTTGCTATCCAAAGAGCTTATTCTCTCGACCAGCCGTGTTCAAACAACGTAGCTGAGTACAATGCATTACTCATTGGTCTTCAACTTGCTAAACATCTAAATATTCAACATTTGGAGGCGTACGGAGACTCTAAACTCATTGTCAATCAGATAAGGGGTACTTATGAAGTTCGCCATCAAGATCTGGTTCCTTATCATAGATCCGCTATATCTATGGCTTCCTCATTTGAAGAATTCTTCATTGAACATGTTAGGCGAGCATGTAACACAGAAGCTGATGCTCTAGCTAATCTTGCGGCGGTGTTGGCTATTCCGATTAGACGACAACAAATGATTATTGTTCGCAATCGAGAATTATTTTATCTTGAAGATAACCTAACCTTAGGACTTCCAGTTGACATTGAAGAATCAACATCTCATGACGTCAACACAACAAGAGGATTTGGGTTCAGTCGTAAATCTTTATCATCTTCATCAGCATGGAATTCATCTTCAGTAATTCGGCCGAGAATCAAAATACGGATAAAGATTGGAGACTTCCTTTCTTAGATTTCGTATTGTATGATATTCTTCCGGATGATCCGAGTGAGGCAGCATCTATCAGACGACGATCACTCAGATTCTATTACAATCATACAACAAAGACCTTATATCGTCGAGCTTATGATGGTTTACTTCTTCGATGTGTTGCCGGTGACGAGGCTCAACAAATTATTCGTGAAGCACATGATGGAATTTGTGGAGCACATCAGCCTGGACCAAAACTTCAAGACCGTATTCGACGTATGGGTTATTATTGGCCCACTATGGTATCAAACGCCATCGAATATGCAAAGAAGTATAAAGCTTGTCAAATCCATGCGGATTTTATTCATCAACCCTCGGAATTTCTACATCCGACGGCAGCGTCATGGCCCTTCGAAGCTTGGGGCATGGACATTATCGGCCCGATCAATCCGCCGTCATCCAAGGGTCATCGGTTTATTCTTGCAATAACCGATTACTTCTCCAAATGGGCCGAAGCTATTCCTTTATCTGAAGTTAAGACGTCCAATGTCATCAGCTTTATTAAGCATCATGTCATCTACAGATTTGGTGTTCCTCGACGCATTATTCATGATAACGGACCACAGTTCGTCAGTCAGAAGTTTACTCGATTCTGTGACGATCACCGGATCAACAATGTGGCTTCTACTGCATATAATCCAGCAGCTAACAGATTAGCAGAAGCTTTCAACAAAACTATCATCAAACTCCTAAAGAAGTTTGTCTCTACTAACAAACGTAATTGGAGTGAGAAGCTCGGTGAATGTTTATGGGCTTATCGTACTACAGTTCGTAATGCTACTAAATGTACACCCTTCTCTCTGGTGTATGGTTGCGAAGCTGTTCTTCTATTAGAGATTCAAATTCCTTCTTTAAGGATAGCAATCGCTAATGGACTCACTGCAGAAAATAATGATCGTCTTCGACTTCAGGAATTAGAAGCTTTGGATGAAAAGCGATTATCTGCTCAACAGAATATTGAATTCTATCAAGCTAGAATCTCAAGAGCTTTTAATAAGAAAGTCAGAGTTCGAGCGTATCAAAAAGGAGAACTTGTTCTAACAGTCAGACGCCCCATGACTATGACTCATATGAGCAAGGGCAAATTTGACGCAAAATGGGAAGGTCCCTATATCGTGAGCAGAGTTTTCTCAAATGGAGCTTATCAACTCTCAGAATTGGATGGTCGAAAAGTTTTGATGCCTAT
Organism: Iris pallida; assembly: GCA_029216955.1. Taxonomy (NCBI): domain Eukaryota; kingdom Viridiplantae; phylum Streptophyta; class Magnoliopsida; order Asparagales; family Iridaceae; genus Iris; species Iris pallida. The sequence goes on from JANAVB010003600.1 coordinate 8,186,482, forward strand.
TAATGGCAAATTCCTTAAAAAGTACTATGTATAAATGTAAATGCTTGTAATCATCAGACAAATTCATGTTTAGAAATAAAATCTTTATTTTATTTTAATCATGAATGATGGTACATGATATTAAGGAAGATCACTATCATCCTTTTTTATATTTGGACGTGGGCCACTGCCATCCTTCTCGAAGACACTATCAGCAAAAGAACTGAGAACCTCCTTGCTGGAACCCACGAGGAACATACAAGCGGCAATCCTCATGGCTTCTTCTTCTTCAGTCCTTCCTGGTTCGAGCAGGAAGTCCAGAATATCCCTTGGTGGCTTGGGTGCAGACGAACCTTCGCCTGCTTCCTCCTTCTTCGATTGAACTGGATCAGCATGGTGTTCTTCAGTGCCTTTCTGAATCTTCATGGTAATTCCAGCTTTCTTGGATGCTTCTTCAGACGACATTTTTATGTTTGAAAGAAGAAGTGTTCGTTCTTGTCAGATTTTTGCTATATTTATAGGCAGAAGTTCCTCAAATAATAAAACGTCACATTCATCCGATGATTCACACGTTCATTAATACTTGACGGTTCATCCGTTCATTTATTATATTCATTTGACAGTTCATCTGTTCATCATTTCCTAACGGTTCGTCCGTTCATAATCTTCTATCAATTTATTAAGTGGGGATTCGTTATTTATCATGTTTTCATAACCTCTGAATCAATTCCGAATCTATCTACTTACTTGTCATTTTTGACCTCTGCATAGAAATCAATCTATTTTCTTTTGAGTTCCTACATATTATCACGTCCATAATACCTCTGATAATATCATATACTCTAAAATAGAAAAGAAGATTTTATTATCTATTATGTCCACAATTCATCCACAAATACAAATTATTGAGCATAGAAGAATTATTATTTCCATTCTCATTTCACCATAAAAAGTCTATTACATTTTCTTAGACTTTCTTACAAATCATAATGGAAATCTATTACAATCTTGGATTTTCATTCTACACCACAACAACAACCTAATAGAGATCTATCTTCTTCTTTGGATCTTCTCCGTCGGACCTTCTCCGTCAGGTTCGTTGTTGGTGCCAATTCCTTACTGTCTGGGTCCCAGTCACGACCAGATCAGCAGAAATCAAACTCTGGTCTCCTCTCTTAGACGAGAGGAGAACCACAGAGTATGGCAGCCCGAAGTCGTGGTGCTGCCAATACAATTGGTGGATTGGGGGTAACCTCTCAAGGAAGATAGGAATGTATTCCACATTGGGATACAATTCCTAGTTCTGCCTTGAAAGGAACTCTACTACCCAATTTCTCGGGGTAGAGCTGACTCCACCATCCAACTCTCGTGTATAAAGGCTCTTCCTACCATCTGAGAAAGACTCTTCTATCCCACGAAGAGTTCTGAGTTGTCTGATTTACTCGTCAAAAGCGTATGAGCTCCCTGATGTAGGTGTCAGCAGGATATTCTCCACAGCATCCACATCACCAATGCCAGTTCTGAAGAAAATTTTCAGCCGAGCTTCTGCAGAAAACAGCAAAGAAAAAAGAGAATTAATCAACAGAAATGTCATTTGGCACACACTGGCTAGTCAAGCGTGTATTTTTCAGTCAGAAACAAAAAAAAAAGCCTATCTTCAACAGCAACAAAATAGTACGCGTACTATACTGGACTTACCTTCAAGTTTGGTGCTAAGGATTGGCAAACTCATGTTTGATACAGTGTGCAGAAATCGAACATTAGAAAGCATTACTTTCCTGTTTGAGAATGAAATCTCACAAAAATTTCATTCTCAGAGAAGAAAAAGAAGAATGGGAGATGAAGTATGTGTGAAACTCATCTATCTATTTAAAGGACAAAGTACAAGCCTATTCTTGGAAAAGATCCGCGTAAATATCGCTCGTAAACCATAGAATGAGTGTCACGTGTGCTTTGGAAGACAGCGCAACATTGGAAACAGTCAAAGGGTGCCATTTAATATTCTTCATTAATGCACGCTGTTCAAACACAAAAGTTGTACTACATTATTCAAGACAGGCACTGATGGCCTTACAAAAGACAAAACAAAAAGAGTGCAACGTTTTCAAAAGAAGACAAAAGAAGCATAAAAGACACGCTCTATTTTGCAGAGCGACTGAGCTTAGTGCCCAATTCTTCTACGCTCTTAACCCCCATGCGGTGTAACAGAGCCTTCAACATTTCACGCTGCTCTGCGAGGCTGCGCCCATTAGAAGAAGACGAGCCATCCAGGCCAAAATAGCTCAAGAAATTCTTGGCTAATTGCATGAGATCGTCTTTGAACTCGAAGACTAGGGGCTCCGGTTCCTTACCCTCAAGAGTGGGATCACCATTGGCACAAAAACCCAACTTGCGTGCTTCTTCTTCAGCTTCTTCCTTTGGTGTCATGTTGACGTAAGATGAAGATTAAAAATGAATCTTCTCTCTATTTATATAACAGAGCTCACCGGCGGTTCATATTCCACCATAAATTGAATGCAATCAGTCTCGGAGAACGAAGAGTCAATTATGACATTTAATAAGTTCATTTGGATGTTTTCAAAGAACTTCGAAGTCTTTTCGACTTCCGAAAAATTTGAAGTCATCTCAGCGTGACTAAGTTCATTTTATTTATTTTATTTTCAAAGTATTTCGAAAATTTTGAAGTCTTTTCAATTTTCGAAAACTTTGAAGGGGGTCTTGTAGGCCTTTAAAAATGACAGTCACGCTGAGTTGATCAGAACAAGTCCAACAGTCACGCTGAGTTGATCAGGACAGAGTCAAAAGTCACGCTCAGTTGATCAGGACAATATTTACAAATCACGCTGAGGAGACAGCTCATCATTTGTCAGAGAGTCATTATGACTGACAGCACAACAGTCGAAGAATGTCTCTTCATATGCCACGTATGCACAGAACTCGAGAGATCACAGCCGTCTATTGCGTGACTTTTGAAATCTTCTTCAGCAAGACTCAACCTTCGTCAAGTTGGCGTACCAAAAGAGTTTCTTGTCATTTAATGCGACTGACAAAAGCAATCACTGTCAGAGATTTTGTGTCAGTCGAGGCACACCGAATCAAGACAGCTGGCAGTCTTATCTCAAGTCTGCGTGTATTGTGAGATCTTCATCTCAAGTTTACGTGGATTCTGAAGTTTTCTTCCTCAAGTCTGCGTGGATTTTGAAGCTTTTTGCCTCGAGTCTGCGTGGATCCTGAAGCTTCCTGCCCCGAGTTTGCGTGGATTTTGAAGCTTTCTACACCGAGTTTGCGTAGATTTCGTCTTCAACAAGTCTGCGTGGATTTCATCAAATTGGAGTACGTGGCAGCCATGCCACTGATCTCTCGCCTGCGTGTCCTGTAACTTGCACACGACTCATGCATGATTGCCATGTGTCCAACAGTTACAGGCCACGTCCAGTAACTGCTCACAACCTTGCGTATGTTAAATCCTGCGTGATTTTCAACTAAGCACAGGCTGTGAAGACAGTTATCTTTTCAGTTATTATTTTTGACTCTATAAATAGAGTTCTTTTTCTCATTTATTGTACAGATACATAGTTATCTACTGTCAAAATTTTGAGAGCTTTTCTTCTTCGCATAGTCCAAGGGATAAAGTGATCGTCTTCTAGATCAGATTCCCACAGTTGTAATTTTCCCAGATACAAAATAAATAAAGGAATTTATTTATGGAAAACATTAATTAGCAAGGTATACTTGTCTGGTGTGACGTCTGGTGTGGTGCGATAATCCAACAAGTCCTTGACATGGTTGCAGTTGACGCGCATATGATCGTGTTGGCACAAAATAGTCGTACATGCCAAAAGTACGCAAGATGATCTCAATCGATGGGATGGACCGTGCCATTGAGTCCAGAACATTCAGTTTAGCTAGGAACGATATGTAGAAGTCCAAACTCGAAAGGAAATAGGAATTTATACGATTTATCATGGACATGATTCGATAATCGAAGAAATTCATAAAAATATTTAGAACTCTTTATGAAAATATTTACCATATTTTAGAAACTATATTTTACTAATCAAATATTTTAAATAAATGCTTTAAAAATCTAAAAATATCTTTTAGACTAAAACTCAATTTTACCAAGTATATATATTAGGTCAAAATCATCTTTTGGAAATTATATAGAAATACTATAAAAATAACTTAGTACCATATTCTAGGTAACTACATGAAATATTTAGAGAACTATTTATGTAAGTATATATATATTTTTTTAAAATATAACAAATTAGCAATCTTTGTTAATCACTATAACAATAATAATAATCTTATTATTTAATAATAATCCCAAATCATTATATTAATAATAATAGAAAAAAATAAAAAAAATGAACTAATGACAGAAATTAATAATAATATTAACGATAAAAATATAAAATTTTAATGAAAATAAAACGGAACAGAACCAAACAAACATCTACTAAACAAAATAATGTATATCTCAATAGTAACCTTATAATGAATATAATAAATAAGAAAATATATCTATATAAAAAAGAATAATAATAATAATATAATAAAAAAAAAATAATCAGAACTTTATACTGTTCTCTCCTCGTAGGGAGAGAACATCATTTTTTGTTCTTAAAAAGAAAAAAAATGGGGAGAAGAGAAAGAGAAGAACAGAGAGATGAGAGAGAGAGGGAGCGGCGAGAGACGGAAACTAGGGAGGAGGGAAGGAAGCTCGGCCACGCGAAGGGAGTAGCGGCGACGGAGATCTGGTGTTTTTGACTACGGCGGACGCGGCGGGGGTTTAGCGGGAACGGGAGGTCGGACGGCTCGGCTGGGGTTTTCCACTCCGGCGGAGAGGGTTTTGAGGGGTGCGAAGGCTGAGAACGGCGACGGCGAAGGGGGTTCAGCCAGCGCGAGGGTTTCGGCAGAGGGAGAGCGTGGCCTCCGGTCGGCGGAGCACGACGCAGAGCTTAGGGCGAGGATGGTGCTCGCCGTGGCTGGCCTCGATAGGTGGTGCAGCGAGCTCGGAACGATACGGAGGGGGCTCACGCCATCGGCGGAAGAGGTCTGAGTGTGGAGAACGAGGAGGGGGTGACCGGAGACTCGGGCGGTTGCGGGAGGTCGGAAAAGGGGGCTCCGTCGGCGGCGGTCAGGAGCGTGGTTCTCGCGCGGCCAGGTCAAAGACGCGGTGAGAGAAGATGGGCTCGGGCGGCGCCGTGAAGTGGCAGAGAGATGCGGTGGTTGGCCGTTACACGGAGGAGAGGGGTTTTCCGGTGGAGTCGTGGGTGGTGGCTACGGAGAGGGGACGCTGGTGGTTCTGGAGTCGACGGTCGGAGGCGAGGGCACGGCCAGGTGAGGTTTCCTCTGCGGTTTTATTTTAAATTTCTGGAAAAAATTTGGTGTGGAGATGTCGGTTATGGCGGGGTGGTGGCAGCGGGTGGCTGTGGTCCGGGTGGTGGTGTTGCTGGGTCTGGCAGTCGGAAGAAGGGTTGTGGTGGCGGGGATGCCAGAATGGCATGGTGGAGATTGTCGCAGGGAGTAGACAGGAGGGTCGGGGTGAATCGGGACAGGGCTTAGGGTTAGATTTAGGGCTTCGTGTGTGTCGGGGTGTGTCCGACACAACGGAGAGGGTCGGACGAGGTGGTCCTGCGAGACACGAGACGAGTCGGTGTCCGGGGTTGTCGGACACGAAAAGAATTGTAGATGTATCCAAGAAAATAGTGGAAGGAAAAAGGATGGACACGGACACGATGCACACACATTTTGTGGATGGAGTTTTGTGGATGGAATTTTTGTGGAGGAATAATGAATTGGAGGAGTACCTGCCTATTTATAGGATGTGGAAATTCCTAATAAGATAAGGATTAGGATTTGGTTTAAACCCAAAATAGATAGTTTGCAATTTAATTTAAATCAATCCATATCAAAATCTAAATCCAATTAAATCAAATTAAATTCTTTTGGTCTAAAATCAAATCATTTTCAAATATAGATATTAGTTTAATCTATTTAAATAAATCTATAAATTAAATCAAGATTTAAATGGCCACAATAACTTCCAACAATATTTTTCAAAATACCTATAATAATAATTTCGAAAATAATAAATCTTTTTGAATAATAAAATATTAATATTAATAATTTTGAAAATTTCACTAATAAAATATTTATGCTATATATGTACGCACTAAAAATATTATTTAATATTAATAACTGCATAAACGAAAGCCTTTGTGTAAATAAAATAAATAAAATAATGAACTTGAAAATTTAGGTATGATAGCTAAATAATTATTATGTATAATATTTTGAAACCATAAAAATAAAAATATTTTTCAAAATTATGTATGCTCGCACATATTCGCACTCGTCGAGCAAATTCGAAAAATGAACTTTCGCATACGACGTACAATACGACTACGCGACGTACAATACAAAATTTTAAATCAGTACCAATTTAATAAATAAATAAAAATAGTAGAAATTTAGGGGTTTTACATCCTACCCAACTTACAAGAATTTTGTCCTCGAAATTAAGAATAAGTAGGGGGTTGAGAGGGTACAAGGGTATATATATAGGGAACACGATCCTATCATCAGGCGAGGCAAGGAGACGACGTTCAATGCAACATGCATTAGAAAATCGCGATTTCAAATAATGCCGAAGTAATCATGGATATGGTTATGGGTGAGGTCGCTAACTAACATAAGTAAAAGATCAAGAATTTTGAAAATGAAGGTAAAATAATTTGAGAACAAGGGCACGTGGTCCCTTGGAAAAGATAGTCACCTAGGTTTAGGGGTACGACTAAGAAAACATTTCTAGTCATTCCTAAGTTCCAAGCGATTAGATGGTCAAGGTAATAGTTTGAGGGCAAATAACTTGAGATGAGATTATAGTCACGTGGCTTGGTCGATAGCTAACTAGCTTAGCAATAGATGATGGGACAACTAGAGGGGGTCTATCTATCAAGTACGAGTCTTCGTCTAAATAGGTGAAAGAAAACCAATATGAGTCCAAAGAAGTTGTTTTCGAATAACAATACGTGGTTCAAAGGCGAGTGAGTAATTCCAAAAGAATTGCCAAATCTGTCGCGGATGGGACCCTAGAGGACAAGTTTAACTATGTTCCCATCCACGTATAACGATAGATAAAAGCGAACCAAAGTACAATAGGTTGATCAGACCATCATGCACCGGTTCTGATTAGACAATATGTTAGTGGGTGCGCACCCAATAAAACATGTCATGATCAAGCTCGAGAAGGGAACAAGCTTGCAAAACTTAGGCTAAAACTAGCAGCATAGAAAAAAATAGTAACAAAAACATAGGTACGATTAATATTGAAACAAGTGGAATTAGTTCAAACTTCTTAAGAATCTAGTCATGTCGTATGTTGGTGCCTATACAGTCGTTCTATTGTCTACTTGCTTAAGACTTAGTTAAGGTCACAAGAATGATTAGGTCGTAAGGCATTCTACCCAACTTACAAGAGTTAAACTAAGGGTGTTAGGACAATGGGCCAAGTCTACCTAGTATGGATTACCTTCATAACCAACATCAAGCACGAAAGAAGGATAAGAATTAACGGTAGAGGGAATCAAGCAAGATGCAAATCAAGGGAGTCAAAGTTTAATCAAGGAGGTCAATTATGTGGATGAGATCCTAGACTCTAATCCTATTCGCAGGCTTGCTTGGTACGGTAAAGTAATCAAACAATTTATCTTGACCTACATGGGCCACCACAAAAATATGTCACGCCCCAGTCCCAAAATACGTAGGACCAGGTACGTAGACATGCCAGCTGTATTCATACGAAGTACGTAGGTCTCGTATGAATACATAAGCTGTAAAATATAGTAATCTAAGACAAACTAAATCTCATCCACAAATGAAAAGAAATATAATATAAAATCAACTCGAATATTTAAGATACAATCGTTGGGCGGAGACAAAGTCCACTACCAACTATCTCAATGAAAGAAATGTACAAGAAATCAAGCGATAAAAAATGGCAAGACGAACCAAGCGTAATCGTCTTCGAATGAATGGAGAAGACCACGGCCTTGGATAGGGTACCTGCGGAAGACATGAACACACACCTGGGGAAAAACCAGGTCCTCAGACGGACGTAGCAAGATACAGGAAGAACAAGCTAATATGACCTGTCAGAATAATAAATAATATATAAAAGACTATTCTAGACACAAATATGCAAAGGAGATTCTAACTGCCTAATGTGCAATTTAGAGGACAACTTTCATGCACATGGGTGGGATTTTAGGCTATGTGTACGTAACTGGCATCCAGTCATCTGTATCCGTCCGTAACATCTAAAACGTCAGAGGGCATCTGCAAAAATATTGCCACAGTTCCATCCGGAGACTGTGGTTTACCTGTTTGGCTTCCCATACGCACTAGCGACTGTCCTCCCCCAATATATCCCACACTGTTCAAGTCATGTCCATGGCTCGTCCAGCTTTGTAACTGCTTGAGTCTCTAACACCCTAGTCATAGCAGTTACGATCATCTACCGTCACACGACAATAAAGATAGCTAGTCAATAAGTCGTGCCCCTAATAAAATGCCTCAAACCGTATAGTATGAGTGTCACAGCCAAAGGAGATATAAGGATATCCCCCACCAGAAGGTAGTCCGCTAACACTAAGTTAACATGCATATAATAAAGTAAAACGACTAATAGAGTCGCCTGCACCCAAGTGTGGCTTGGACGCGCAATTTATAACAAATAAAAATAGCAAATATGAAACAAGTAAATAAATGCTGAAAATAAATAATTCACAGTTAATTAGCAAGGTATACTTGCCTGGTATGACGCCTGGTGTGGTGCGATAATCCAACAAGTCCTTGACATGGTTGCAGTTGACGCGCGTATGATCGTGTTGGCACAAAATAGTCGTACATGCCAAAAGTACGCAAGATGATCTCAATCGATGGGATGGACCGTGCCATTGAGTCCAGAACATTCAGTTTAGCTAGGAACGATATGTAGAAGTCCAAACTCGAAAGGAAATAGGAATTTATACGATTTATCATGGGCATGATTCGATAATCGAAGAAAATTCATAAAAATATTTAGAATTCTTTATGAAAATATTTACCATATTTTAGAAACTATATTTTACTAATCAAAATATTTTAAATAAATGCTTTAAAAATCTAAAAATATCTTTTAGACTAAAACTCAATTTTACCAAGTATATATATTCGGTCAAAATCATCTTTTGGAAATTATATAGAAATATTATAAAAATAACTTAGTACCATATTCTAGGTAACTACATGAAATATTTAGAGAACTATTTATATAAGTATATATATTTTTTTTTGAAATATAACAAATTAGCAATCTTTGTTAATCACTATAACAATAATAATAATCTTATTATTTAATAATAATCCCAAATCATTATATTAATAATAATAGAAAAAATAAAAAAATAAACTAATGACAGAAATTAATAATAATATTAACGATAAAAATATAAAATTTTAATGAAAATAAAACGGAACAGAACCAAACAAACATCTACTAAACAAAATAATGTATATCTCAATAGTAACCTTATAATGAATATAATAAAAAAGAAAATATATCTATATAAAAAAGAATAATAATAATAATAAAATAATTAAAAAAAACAATCAGAACTTTATACTGTTCTCTCCTCGTAGGGAGAGAACATCATTTTTTGTTCTTAAAAAGAAAAAAAACGGGGAGAAGAGAAAGAGAAGAACAGAGATATGAGAGAGAGAGAGGGAGCGGCGAGAGACGGAAGCTAGGGCGGAGGGAAGGAAGCTCGGCCACGCGAAGGGAGTAGCGGCGACGGAGATCTGGTGTTTTTGACTACGGCGGACGCGGCGGGGGTTTAGCGGGAACGGGAGGTCGGACGACTCGACTGGGGTTCTCCACTCCGGCGGAGAGGGTTTTGAGGGGTGCGGCGGCTGAGAACGGCGGCGGCGAAGGGGGTTCAGCCAACGCGAGGGTTTCGGCAGAGGGAGAGCGTGGCCTCCGGTCGGCGGAGCACGACGCAGAGCTTAGGGCGAGGATGGTGCTCGCCGTGGCTGGCCTCGATAGGTGGTGCAGCGAGCTCGGAACGATGCGGAGGGGGCTCAAGCCATCGGCGGAAGAGGTCTGAGTGCGGAGAACGAGGAGGGGGTGACCGGAGACTCGGGCGGTTGCGGGAGGTCGGAAAAGGGGGCTCCGCCGGCGGCGGTCAGGAGCGTGGTTCTCGCGCGGCCAGGTCAAAGACGCGGTGGGAGGAGATGGGCTCGGGCGGCGCCGTGAAGTGGCGGAGAGGTGCGGTGGTTGGCCGTTACACGGAGGAGAGGGGTTTTCCGGTGGAGTCGTGGGTGGTGGCTACGGAGAGGGGACGCTGGTGGTTCTGGAGTCGACGGTCGGAGGCGAGGGCACGGCCAGGTGAGGTTTCCTCTGCGGTTTTGTTTTAAATTTCTGGAAAAATTTTGGTGTGGAGATGTCGGTCACGGCGGGGTGGTGGTAATGGCGACGGAGGTGGTGGTGGCAGCGGGTGGCTGTGGTCCGGGGTGGTGGTGTTGCTGGGTCTGGCAGTCGGAAGAAGGGTTATTGTGGCGGGGGATGCCAGAATGGCGTGGTGGAGATGGTCGCAGGGAGTAGACAGGAGGGTCGGGGTGAATCGGGACAGGGCTTAGGGTTAGATTTAGGGCTTCGTGTGTGTCGGGGTGTGTCCGACACAACGAAGAGGGTCGGACGAGGTGGTCCTGCGAGACACGAGACGAGTCGGTGTCCTGGGTTGTCGGACACGAAAAGAATTGTAGATGTATCCAAGAAAATAGTGGAAGGGAAAAGGATGGACACGGACACGATGCACACAAGTTTTGTTGATGGAGTTTTGTGGATGGAATTTTTGTGGAGGAATAATGAATTGGAGGAGTACCTGCCTATTTATAGGATGTGAGAATTCCCAATAAGATAAGGATTAGGATTTGGTTTAAACCCAAAATAGATAGTTTGCAATTTAATTTAAATCAATCCAAATCAAAATCTAAATCCAATTAAATCGAATTAAATTCTTTTGGTCTAAAATCAAATTATTTTCAAATATAGATATTAGTTTAATCTATTTAAATAAATCCAGAAATTAAATCAAGATTTAAATGGCCACAATAACTTCCAACAATATTTTTCAAAATACCCATAATAATAATTTTGAAAATAATAAAATTTTTTGAATAATAAAATATTAATATTAATAATTTCGAAAATTTCACTAATAAAATATTTATGCTATATATGTACGCACTAAAAATATTATTTAATATTAATAACTGCATAAACGAAAGCCTTTATGTAAATAAAATAAATAAAATAATGAACTTGAAAATTTAGGTATGATAGCTAAATAATTATTATGTATAATATTTTGAAACCATAAAAATAAAAATATTTTTTAAAATTATGTATGCTCGCACATATTCGCACTCGTCGAGCAAATTCGAAAAATGAACTTTCGCGTACGACGTACAATACGACTACACGACGTACAATACAAAATTTTAAATCAGTACCAATTTAATAAATAAAAAAATAGTAGAAATTTAGGGGTTTTACAACCTTCATCGCCTTTGCATCGTCGGAGAACCTTGGAACGACCCCACCGAAGAAACCTAGGGCTACGGCTCTACAGAAGAATTGGGGCTGAAGGAAGAAGAAATAAAACGAATGGAAAAATCGAGAGCTCAGTGAAGAATGGAGTGAGCTCTCTCTCTCCAACCGTTCACTTATAATATAAGAAAATTTTTACGTTTAGGTCCCTCCGCAAAATGGTACTTTAACACAATAACCCTCCCCCTCTTCACTTTCTATGGCTAAGCCCCTCCGCTCAAATAGTTTTGCACAAATCCCCTCTGCCTTTTCATAATTGCAGGTTGTTAAAAAAACAGTTAGGAAAATCACATGGTGGACCCTAAAGTTGTTACAACAAACTTTCAAAAATTTAAAAATTCCCGCTCTTAACAAATTTCCCTCCAATAATATAATTTAAAATATTTATCATTTATACTGACATATTATAAAAAAAATGAGAAAGTGGAGTTACATGAGGCGGCGACAGTAAACTGTATCTCCATATGCAGGTAATCAACAACTTAAACTAATTTGCCACAATCTTTAATATTCGATAAATTAAACTTAAACTTGTCCAGTACAAATTACAATCATAAAACCACCAACTGAAATAACATTGTTTTTAAACAAAACTATCGAACTGAAAAATAGCATCTAAAAAGAAGCAACATCATCATCAGGTACGCCATCCTCAGGAAGCACAGCAGGGTATAGCTCAGGGTCATAGTAGCTACTAATCAGTAGCTCTGCATCCTCATAAGGACCTAAAAATATAGTCTCCAGTCAGGAGGGAGCAAAGTACAAATTCATGATATTTTAACAATTGAAATTAATAATGGAATTATGCACTTTTAAACAATTTAAAATTAATGATTTTTCAACAGTTAAAACAGTGTGATATGAATAGGTAATGAATATGACCGGATTGGGTTTGTTACAGTAATATCCTAGTAATATGGTATGGCTTATCCCCGTGTGTTTGAGGGGTAAGCTAATACAATCAGTTATACTATTAGATGTGGTCATATCCACTACACTACTCCCCCAGTCCCCAATAGTTACAGTAGTTACAGTCAATATTCCGTGTTGTATCGTGGTTTAAACTTGCATTAAAATAATTATTAACTAATTGTAATCTACCACAAAAATATACTTGCCTCAAATTGATTGGACTGGACGGGTCGATATGTTGGGATGGGAAATCAGGTTCTTCCTTGAAATCCTACATTCGGGAAAACTTGTCTCAGAAAACCAAAGTCGTCAATAATGCTATACTAGTTGCAATCTCTAGTTGTGTCCTAGTCAATTTTTAGTCTTTATTTAGCTAACACAACCAAAACGCGATTATTAGTGCGTTGCAAATTAAGAAACATCAATTTATATTTAATTCTGGAAAAACTTGTATTTATCAATTTATTCGGAAAACTTGGTATTTTTATATTTATATATAAAAATACATTTTTCTTATTAAATAAGAAATAACGTGAATTTCTAAAATTTCTATAGTTATTTACCCTAAATTACATGTCTGAAAAATAACCAGAAAAATCCAAAACTATAATTACTAATTATTACAAATTTGCAGAAAAGTAAATGGGCTTATGCCCTTATAAGCCAATGAATTAAAATAAGAAGGAAACTTGTTAGTCCTAAAATCTTCCTACAATTTAATTATAAATAAACTAATAATTTAAATTAAAATAATTATAATAGTGAGTCTCAGATTTTTGGTCCAATCATCATATATAGTTAATGCATCAACGTCCGGGTAAAACCGGTTTCGTTTGCATTTCGCTAAGGGCCCATTGACCGATACGGTCGTCGCCCGAAAAGTATCCAAAAACCAACCAACAAAACCAATTGGAATTCCTTTTAATAATTTTTTTGCAAAGGCTGATTTTGAAATAATATTTTAAAATCATTTAAGAAAATTGGATAGCACCTCCTCTGTAACTGGGATAACCCAATCCTGGGAGGATGCCAATCACAACAAATATCCCAACCAACATATACTAAGAAATTCCCAAAGCCCACAGATACTAAGAAATTCCCGAGCCAACATGTATTAAGAAATTCCCACATAACAAAAATACTAAGTAAACCCACAGAACAAAATCCATAATCCAATTAATATTAGCTAGGGCACAACACCCGAAATACGAGATAGTTTCGGAAAAATCCAAAACCAACTAACAGAGGTTAAGAAAAAAACCGCGAATCCTAATTTCCAAAGCCAATAATTTCAAAACCAAACCCACAGATACTCTTTCCGAAGAGTTTTCGGAAAACCGAAACCAACAAACCAATCGCAGAACTAAATATCACAGAACAAATGGTTCCGAAATTTCCGAAACCAAAAACGTAGCCGAAAACCGAATTTCCGAAGAAATTATGGACCAAATTATCATCACAGACCAAGACAGGGGACGAACTACTGTGATTACCAGAGATTACCTAAGTTGACAAAATCCGAAGGGTTGCCTCGGACTCGAAAAACTCCAGAAGTAACTGGACAGTGCTCGAATAGCACGAACGCGACCACGGAAAGTGGATCAGGACCCGAAAGGTACTGCGGACAGAGGGTCGGGGCAAGGGCGGCCGGGTCGAGCTCGCGGAGTGCTGCGGCTCAGAAACAGCAGCGGCAGAAGACGACCGCGAGGGTTGGTCGGCCGGTGGCTGCGGGAACCACGGCGGCGGGGCCGCTCGGGGTCGGCCGAGGGGCGCGAGCCTGGGTTCGCCGGAAGGGCGCGGATCGGGGTGCCGAAAAGGTACGGGTCGACGGTCGCTCAGGTTAGTGCTTGGGACTAGGGCTTGGGAGAGTGGTGGAGGAGAATGATGGAGAGGAAGAGGATTTTATAGGGAGAATTGGGGGTTTCGGGAGAAGAGAGGTCGCCGGGAGGTTACGAACGGGAAGGGGTCGGCTGCGGCGTTCGGGAGAGGAATGGTTTCCTCTGTTGGTAGTTTTGAGAAAGAGAGAGTAATGAGAGTTAAGAAAAAAGGAAAGAATTTCTTTTCTTTAATATTAATAAAAATAGGGTTTATGCATATAATTATACTAAGGAAAATTTTAGAAAATTAAACTTGGGTTCGAGATGAGTTTGGGCTGGGTCAGAACGGGTCAGAACCAACAATCTAAATCCAGGATTAATAATGTTTCAAAAATATAATTTTCTAAATTAATAATTAATAATGATTTATGATAATAATTAGCTAATTAAAATATTTAATTAATTAACTAAAAAATTGAAGTTTTCTAGACGTGTTCGGGACTTGGGAACGAGTTCAGGTCTGGGTCAACCAAAACAAAAATCCATGATTATTTATTTTAAAATTAGTAATTTTCTATTTAGCTATTAATACTAATCTGGCAAAATATTAATTTAGCAAACACAAAAATTAAATAATTAGAAAAATAACAAAACTGAATTTACGGGTTTCACAGGATGTTTTATGCCTCGACCAGAGGTAATATGGACATGGACGGGTATATAACATTAGGTAGGAGTGGATAATTTACAGGTAATATGGACGTGATTATCTCTGATGAATGTTTTGCTCAGAGGTTATATGGACGTGGCAAAACATTTCTTAATTATCCCACTTGGAAATAATTATCGAAAAATAGTTCAGAGGTAATATGGACGTGACTGTTTTTGTAAGACCAAGTTTGGGCCGAGTCCAAAACGAAAATAACTCCACTGGGGAATCTTTTTTTCTTTTTTTTTCTTTTTTTTAGAGGACCTATTATCCATGGCGTATCCAAGACTCTTGAAATAGGGATAATAGTTAGATGATTTTTCGAATCACATAAATATTGCACTATACATTTACATGATTAAAATAGGGTATATGTGAACGTTGAACATGAAGGTTACACATAATTTTTCTTCAGGAACTTGCCATTGAGCATCATGAGCAAGTCGCCATCAGGCTTGGTTAGTCGATACACACCGTTAGAATACACTAATTCTATAACGAAAGGACCTTCTTATTTAGGCTGAAATTTTCTTTTGGTCTTGTGCGTCATGACCATTGGTCTTCTCACTACTAAGACCAGATCACCAACTTGAAAGATTTTTTCCTTTATCTTTTTGTTAAAGGCTCTGGAAAGACGTGCTTCGTATAGCTCAATACGTTGTTGAGCTAATAAGCATTTTTTGTCTAGCATTTCCAGCTCTTGTAGTCGCAGACGGTAACTTTTTTCGGCAGTCAACTCAATGGCTAAGGCTACTCAAAGAGAGGGAATCTGGATTTCTAGGAAAAGAACTGCTTCACTCCCATAAACCAGAGAGAATGGCGTACTGCCTGTTGGAGTCCGGACTATTGTACGATAGGCCCAGAGACATTCGCCGAGCTTCTCATTCCAATCGCTCTTGTTTGAAGACACGAACTTCTTGAAAAGTTTCATGATAGTCTTATTGAAGGCTTCTGCTAACCCATTAGCCGCTGG